>CM071852.1:31731791-31917133 GCA_036507275.1 Sicyos edulis | reverse complement strand
GGCTAACTAGGATATGCTACAGAGGAGGAACAAAAACACACAGTGGCTCAGCGGCCACACCACCCACCTGACTTCCCGGACCACAGGTTGAAACCCACAAACACATCTTTACTCCACCATTTTTCTTTTGCATCTCACCATGCCCAAACATAACCACAAAGCCTAAAAAACTTACAAATATCCATCCAATAATTTTATAGCTGGAAAAGACATAAACATTACCACGACGGCCCGACCAAATTACCAAAATACCCTTAGGGCCTTCATGGAAGGCCGGGATGAAAACCTAGGCCGTTACACTCTGAAGGCGGCGAACATCACACACGCAGCTCGTGACTAGCTTTAACCCAAGGGTAACAACAACCAACTCTCTTGGAAGCAACACCCAAGGGAATCTCAAGCCCAGTTGGACCACCAACCGAGGAACTAGCGAGAACTTGCTCAACCACACCAGGAGGGGTCAACTCCCAAAACTTCTGACTAGGAACAAGTCCTCGAGGCAACGCCCTCTTGCTCAGGCAGAGCTAGCTCTTGAAACAACAAGAGAACCAAATCTTGGTCAACACCAAGCTCCAACTAGCCAACTCAGGAACCAATCAGGACTCTACTCCCAAACAAGCACTAGCTTGCTGACTACCAAATCTGCGACAACTCACCCAAAGAACAGCTTTGCACAGGTGCAGTGAGCTCTGGAGGAGGCTCTCTCCACAACCTAGGGATCCTCCGATCACCCTCCCAGCGCTTCCACGGTGACAAGCGATCTAGCAGGACAGCCAGGCTACAGGCACAGCCCTCTCAACATCTCAACTCTGGCAGCCAGCTCTAGCGCTTGAAAACCAAGAGGACCAGGAGCGCTACGGAATCGTCATCCTCCTACTCAAGCATCGGCCACAACATTCCATACGCCCAAAGGTAAGGATCGAGCAGCTCTCCTAGGCATGGCGATCGAAGAAGCTGCGCAACTTGATACCACGCTCTTTTTGGTTCCAGCGAACTCTGACGAGGGCAGGACCAACAAGCAAAACTTGCTTAAACAACGGCCCGACAGCGAGCACGGCATCCTTACAACCAAAGCTAGGGCACTTGCCAAGAACTAAAGCCTTGGCGCCTCAAAGGCCGACCTTTGGTTCCTCAACCACGAACCTCTCGTGTTTTCCCAAACATAAACCACGGACAGCTACACAAAAGTACACCGCAGTGTACGGCTCCAACTTGATTCCTTAAGATCCAATGCCAACAAGGACTCTCACACGAGGCAACACTTGCCTCCAGCGAGCCACTACTAACAAGGGCAACAAGAGTTCAAACCCTCTCGGGCCAACTCACCACGAAAGCCACATTGGCCAACTCACTCTACAAGAAGCGAATCCAACCAAGTTGACATACCTCAAGCCAATGTGTCCACTAAACACGCTCCGATCAGCAATCCAACTCATGGCTCTAACACTGGATCAGCCTTGCATCCTCGATGCCAACACTACCCATACTAGGGTAACTCAAAGGGTAGCCAAATCATGCTACCAACAATCGGCTCACATGCTCACAACAGCGCGAGAACTTCGACGCGCTGGCTCTTAACGACCTCTGACATCCTTTGGTACCCAACTCTAGGTGACCACTGAAAAGCTCCTACTTTCCCTCGAATGATCTCATACTTGTAGTCCTCGGACTACCAGGAGCTAGATCTCTAATGCAACCCAAGCAGTGCAACCTCGGGAGAAGCGGGTACATGACTAGCGGGGATGTTGTTGTAAAGACCCGACCCAAAGGGGCTCTAAATGGGCCTTTACCCCAATGCATGTAGTGAAAATAAACGACATTATGAAAAATACATTTCGGATCCCAAGTAAAAGCGAAACATTCAACAACCAAAACATACATTTCTAAAAGCATACTACGATCGGAGATTTATTTAAACCATTAAAACAATCCACAAGTACAAATATCTTTGGAATCCATAAAGCGTGAAAAAACATCACGGGACTCGTGCCGTCTACATGCATTCGGAAATAACAAAAGTCAAAGTCATGATAAAATAAAATAATCGAGAGATAGTGAAAGGATTCCATGATCACAACTCCTCCTTGACCATCCTGTCTCCCTTGATTACACATGTGGAAAACCACGAGAATAAGGGTGAGTAACGAATTACCCGAGTAAGAATCCCCAGCCAGGGTACAATCGATATACAAGATCATCTAGAAGAATGTATGCAAGCTATGAGTACAAACACAGAGCGGAGCACATAGCTAAATCCACACTTGGACCTCGGATGCCAACTCGAGGTCTTAGTCGAAAATACCACACCACACAATCGCCTATATCACGAGAACCAAGTCTCGGCCTCGGCCTGCCTCTTACGATACGAAAGGTACACTAGCTCAAGATCCCGAGGAGCTCGGTCGTTGTAATGGCGTAAGCATGCACGCGTGCTTCCCGAAACTATGAAGTGCGGGTCTAGTGGCAAAATTTGCCATATCAGGATACCACGCCTAACTAAATCTACGGATCGGTGTCAGCGACATAGGGTGTGAGACACGGACACGTGAACTATGTCGGCTGTACCACACTTTTGAGGGCTAAGGGCGGGTCGTGGTAGGCTTACACCGAGGAAGCCGTCCTTACCTTAACAGGTGGCAATCAAAGGGCTCTTGCCGAACATGCGAGGGGCGTGCTGCAGCTGCCGAGGACTAGGCATTGCCAAGTCATCATCCCGACCGTTGGGGCATCGGCAGACTACCACCCTCACCCAAGATTGCGGGGCCTACAGGTTGGGATAGCTAATCCCTCACGGGGTCCAAGGACGGGAGAACTGTCTCAATCGTCCTTGCCATAGATACAAGATACTTTATGCATCGGGCGGATGATGCTATCTACGAATTCTAAACCTTAACAATAATAACGATTCAATCAATGCGGTCCAATACGTGCTCATGAGATACAAGGAACCTAGCATGATACTATGAAGCAAGAGCGGATATCGAACATGCGAAATGGAACAACCTAGCATGGGCTAACATGAGAAACAATACAAGAGTTCATGCCCGATCGAGAATTGAGCGAGCACCTAGGGCTAAACATGCTAGTAATCATACAGGGCATACAAAACAACAATCACAAATATACTGCGAGCCCACACAACTCGGTAAGAAATCCTTACCTTGGTGGGAGGCTTCTACACACAAATCTAAGGCTGCGGAACAATCACAGGAGCTAGCGGCGGGAACCTAGCAAACCAACAATAATCGGCATCTAAAATGTCTAAACAACAATAGAGCAGCAAGCTCGGCTCAAGGGAACTCACGCGGCGGCGACGACCACGAGCTTGGAGCTGCTAACAAAATGTGTGGCTGGTGCTTGTGCCAGGCTGCGGTGCCACGGCAACAGCGAGGGGGCCTTGGCTGGCCCTGCTTGTGTGCGGCACTGGCTCACCAGCGAGGGCCTTGCGAAGCGGTAACGTCTGGCGAAGCCGCGGCCGGCGCGTATGGCGAGACCTCTGGCGTCTGGCGTCGGGCGAGGGCGAGCGGCGATCTGAAATGCTTTATTCTTTGGCGCGATCCGGCGTCGCGATCGGCCGGCTGGGCGTCGCGACAGCGAGGCGTCTGTCTTCTTTGGACGAACGGCAAAGTTGCTAAGCGGATCGCGTCTGGCGGCTGCCAGCCAGATCTGGGCGTCTTGGTGAGTCGGCGATGATGGCTGCTCCTCTCGGTGTTGCAACCAACACAAACACACACACACTCTACATCTTACCTTGGCCAGCATCAAAAACCAAATGAGGAGATGAAGAGGATGAAGACTTACCGGAATGATGATGATCGAGGCCAAGGAGATGCAAGGAAGAAGAATTCGGCAAGGCAATGGAGAGGAGAGCTTGTGCGGCCAAGAGGAGTTTTGGAGAAGAAGATGGAATAAACCTAATTCTATTTCATTTAACCAAATGCACCAAAACTCCAAAATCCAAGGTTAACTAAGATGTGATGCGAGAAAGAGTAACAAGAGCACCTAATGGCTCAATTGGCACACATCTCTACAAGCTTCCCGGGAGACCAGGGTTCAAACCGGATGCGGCTAAATCCCTTAATTTTTACTTTTGCATCAAACTGCTCAAACCAAACCTCAAACCCCTCCAAAAACCTACATAAAACCATCCAATAATTTTAGTATTGGAAAAAGACACAAGCGACCATGTTTGCCCGACCAAATTACCAAATTACCCCTAGGGCATACACGGAAGGCCAGGAAGAAAAACACGGAGTCGTTACAATATTCCCTCCTTTTTATGACTTTCGTCCTCGAAAAGTCCTTAAAACAGAAATATTTCGGGGGTAATGCAATCTCATCTCGTCTTCCCGCTCCCAAGTGGCTTCCTCGGAACCCCGACTCTTCCACTGAACCTTTACAAAGCGAATCTCGCGATTACATAGCGTCTTGGTCTCAAAGGCAAGGATCCTCAACTGGCTTCTCCTCGAAGTTCAAATCCTCATTCGGTACAAAGGCTCAAAGTCCACAATGTGCGGCCAGATGCAGCACATCTTGCCTCAACATCGATACATGAAAAACACTATGCCGCCGTAGGAGGGACGGAGGTAGGGCTAGCCGGTAAGCAACTCTGCCAATCCTCTCTAGGATCTCAAATGGACCAACAAAGCGGGGACTCAACTTCCCGCGCTTGCAAACCTCGGAACACCTCGCATTGGAGCAACCTTAAGGAACACATGCGACCAACCTCAAACTCCAAATCTCGGCCGAACATCAGAACATCGGCGTAACTCTCTGCACGACTCTCTGAATTTGTCAACATACGAGCTCTAATCTTACGCTTTTGCACCATTGGTCAAGCTGCGGAGTGTAACGACCAGTTTTTCTTCGGTCTTCGGGTATGCCTAGGGTAATTTGGTAATTTGGTGGGCCGTCGAGAGTCGTTTGTGTCCTTTCGATTACTAAAATTATTGGATGGTTTTATGTAGGTTTTGGAGGTTTGTGGTTTGGTTTGAGCAAGGTTTGATGCAAAAGTAAAAATAAAGGAATTGTCTTTGCGGTAGGGGTTTGAACCGGGTCTCTGGGAAGCTTGTAGAGATGTGTGCCAATTGAGCCATTAGGTGCTCTTGTTACTCTTTACTGCATCACATCTTAGTTAACCTTGGATTTTGGAGTTTTGGGCATTTGGTTAAATGAAATAGAATTAGGTTATTCCATCTTCTTCTCCAAAACTCCTCTTGGCACACAAGCTCTCCTCTCCATTGCCTTGCCGAATTCTTCTTCCCTTGCATCTCCTTGGGTTCGATCATCATCATTAAGGTAAGTCTTCATCCTCTTCATCTCCTCATTTGGTTTTGATCTTTGGCCAGAAGGTAAGATGTAGAGTGTGTGTGTGTTTGTGTTGGTTGCGGCCCGGTAGGAGGAAGCGACCATCATCGCCGACCCGGCTTCGCGCGCCCGATCTGTCGAACCGGCCCGGCTCGCCGCGCCCGGATCTGTCGAACGACCAGCCCTACGCGCGCGAGATCCGCCTGCGCGCCTTGCGTTCGTCCGGCCGCCTGATCGCCCCCACAGCCGTCGCCGCGTCGGTCGCCGGTCGAGCCGCCGCGCCGGATCGCGCCCGGCAACGGCCAGCCTGAATCGCCCACAAATCGCCGCGTCCGGCCGTCGAGACCGCCTGCCGCCGGATCGCGCCAGCAGCAGCGGCCAGATAAATCGTTCGTCCTCGCCCGTCGCTCGCCGCGCCCGAGAGTCCTCGCCCGCGCCAGCGCGTCGGCGCGTCTGCGTCGCTGTCGCCGCCAGCGCCGCGCGCCTTCGCCCGAGCGTTCGCGCGCGCGCGCGTTTACGCCCGGCGCTCGCGCCCGCGCGCGCCGCCACGCCCAGCGCCAGCGCGCCTTCGCCCGAGCGCTGCGCCGTGCGCGTAGCGTCCCTGCCGTCTTGCGTGCCCGGTATGCCAGCCCAGCGCCAGCCAGCTTGCCGCTCAAGCTCGTGTCATTGTGCGCGTGAGTTCCGGCCGAGCTTAACATGTTCTATTGTTGTTTAGACATTTTAGATCTTGATTATTGTTGGTTTGCTAGGTTCCTTTCGCTAGCTCGGGATTGTTCTGCGACTTAGGATTTGTGTGTAGAAGCCTCCCGACCAAGGTAAGGATTTCTTCTGCAGGTGTTGTGTGGGCCTGCGGTATATTTGTGATTGTTGATTTGTATGCTGTGTATGATTATTAGCATGTTTAGCCCTAGGTGCTCTGTTGCAATTCTGGTGGCATGAACTCTTGTATTGTTTCTCATGTTAGCCCATGCTAGGTTGTTCCGATACGGCATGTTCGATATCTGTTCTTGCTTAAGTAGTATCATGCTAGGTTCCTTGTATCTGTTGAGCACGTGTTGGACTGCATTGATTGAATGGTTATTATTGCTATGGTTTAGAGTTCGGTGGTAGCATCATCGGGCGGATGCATAACGTAACTTGCATCCCAGAGCGAGGGCGTGCGAGATGGTACTCGTCCACGATCCCGTTAGGGTTTAGCTAACCCTAACGGTGGCCTGCAATCTTGGGTGAGGTGGCGGTGTTAAATGCCCCAGCGGTCGGGATGATGACTTGGCATTGCCTGCGTCCCGGCGATCGGCACGTCCTCGGCGTGTTCGGCGTAGCCCTTGATTGCCACTGTTAGGGCAGGGACGCTTCTGGTGTAAGCCTACCACGGCCGGTTCCTTAGCCTCGGTGCGGTGAGTGCGGTGACATAGTTCCGCGTGTCGAGTCTCACACCCTATGTCGGTGACACCGATCCGGAGATTTAGTTAGGCATGGTGGTGAACACAGGCGGCTTGCCACTGGACCGGCACCCCGAGTTTTGCGGTAGCATGCGGTGCGCGCTTACGCTCATTCTGGTAGCCGGCCCGAGCTCCTCGGGATCTTGAGCGATTGCACCTTTACGTATCGGCGATGGTCGGTGAGGCGGGACTTGTTCCGTATAAGCGCGTTTAGTGTGTTGTGGTATTCCGGACTAAGACCACGAGTTGGCATCAGAGGTCAAGTGTGGACTTAGCTATATGCTCAGCTCTGTGTTTGTACTCATAGCTTGCATACTTTCTTCTAGATGATCATGTATATCGTATTGTACCCGGTTGGGGATTCTTCTTGGGTAATTCGTTACTCACCCTTATTACGTGGTTTTCCACGGGTAATCAAGCGGGAGGCGGGATGGTGAAGAAGGGAAGGCTGTGATCATGGAATCTGCTTTGTCATCTCGACTATTTTATTTTATCATGACTCTTGACTTTTGTTATTTCCACAATGCATGTAGGCGGGCACAGAGCCCGGGATGTTTTCTTACGTTTTATGGATTCCGGCATATTTGCACTTGTGGATTGTTTTAATGGTTTAAATAAATCTCGATCAGTATGCTTTTAGAATGTATGTTTTGGTTGTTGAATGTTTCTATTTTTACTTGGAATCAAAAATGTGTTTTTTTATAATGTCTTCTATTTTCAATACATGCATTGGGGTAAAGGCCATTTAGAGCCCCTTTTTGGTAGGAGTCTTTCTGATTGGTATCGAGCTCGAGTCATAGATTACGTAAGTGACCTTTGTTGTAGGTCATCCTTCCATGATCACCGGCCTCAGCGCGATCATCAGTGCGCCTAGATTTATTGTTTTAGAAAGGAAAAGGGTTAAAATTTACAATACCTATCATCTAGTGTATGCCTTGTGTGGTGTTGTGGAATGGTGACAGACGAGTTTTGATTCGTTGTTGGTTTGGATGTAGATCGCCCGACATGCGATCCCGTCTGCAGGAGAGAGGTTCGAGGCGGTCGAGTATCGGGATCGGATCGATACTGCGAGGACATCGTCCCAGTAGACAACGATGGCATTCCACGGCGGCTCCTCTGTTACGCCTAGGCGGGCGTTGAGCGTGGCCGTAGTGAGGCTGCTCTGGGCGAGTTTCTTTGAGTCTATGAGGGCTTTTATGGTCGACATGTTGAGTGACCGGGCGAGACCCGAGCCTTGTTAGCGTATGGCGGGGGAAGAGTCCGAGCCCGATCGGCGGTGACTCGATTGGTTGGTGAGCTCGATAGCTCCTCCGGCTCCTCGAGAGCAAGTAGCCCAGGCGAGATATGGCGGTGGTGCGAGGAATTGGGTAGGTGGTGAAGGATTTTGTGAAGTGGAAGCTTTGAGAAGTTCGATGCCACCGGTGATGCGTTAGCGGCGGCCAGTGGATTGCCCATTTGGAGTACACCTTCACGATCATGGTGTGCCCCGATATTGAGGCGAGGTGTGCGGCTCATGTGCTAGGAGGCCTGGCGAGATGGTGGTGGGAGTCCACCTTGGCGAGAGACCAGGTGGGTCTCCACCCGCTACTTGGGGAGTTCTTCAAAGTGAGTTCAAGGTAAAGTTCATCGGTGATGAGGCTCAAGAGAAGATGGTGGAGCTCTTCGGAACACAGAAGCGGGTTACGATTCCATTGAGAATATGGCGCAAGTTCTCGAGTATGGATATTTTGCTCCTCGATTGATTGCCACCCGGGTGAAGATTGGAAGTTCATATCTGGATTGGCGGGGTGTTTCCCGGGATGTCGAGGCTCGGGCCACGACACTTATGCTAGAAGTGTCGATTAGCCACGATCTATAATGGGAAGTATCTGCTGTGGCGGTTTGTTGCCTCTCTGTTGCGTCTGTCCCGGCGGTGTGGGCGAGAAGAGAAGTTTGATTTTGAGGGGAGGCGGCGGCGCGCATGCCAAAGCGATTCGATAGCGAGAGATCTGCGGAGAGCTCGATCCGTTTCCGGCCGGCGCGGGAGAGGACCCGAGGCGAGTTCCGCTTGTGCTACTTGTGGGAAAGTCCACGCGGGAGCTTATCGGCTGGACCTAGGTTGTGCTTCCGTTGTGGTAGGGAGGGGGCACATGGCCCGTTTTGTGATCGGCCCGGCTATGGCGGCTCGGCCAGTGCGGCGAAGGGTCGAGTGTTTGCTCGACGACCGTCGGGAGCCAGCGTCACGGATGCTGGCTATGGCGAGTGCGCTTCTTGTTTTAGATCAACTGCGCATTTGCCTTGTTTGATTACAGTTCTCGCATTCATTTGTATACGTGTTGTTTGCTGAGCATGCTAAGTTAAGACTAGAGCCTCTAGGTTTGAGTTATCTGTTGCAACTCCTTCGGGAGTTGATATGTTAGCTAGAGATAAGATTAGGGATGGCGGATCAAGATATCAGGAGAGTTGCTAGTGGCTACGCTCATAGTTACGCCTATGGCGGTTTTGATGTGATTCTTGGTATGGAGTGGTTGGCTGCTAACCACGCGTTGATTGGCCTGCCACGGAAAGAAGTAGTGTTGGGCGCGGTCGTCGGACTTTAAGTTTCGTGGAGTCGGGGTGGAGTTTGCCGCCCGATGGTGTCAGTTGTGAAAGCTCGTCGGTTTGCTAGCTCATGGAGCTTGGGGCTATCTAGCCAAGTTATGCAGGAAGAGCGCGCCCCTCGTTTGTCTGTTGATCAGTGCCGGTCGTGCGGGGAGTTTGCGGACGTGTTTCTGAGGAGTTCTGGGGTTGCCCCAGAAGAGAGAGTTGACTTCACAATTGAGCTCGAGCGGGGACCCTCCTTATCTCGAAGGCTCCGTGTCGTATGGCTCCAGTGAGTTAAAGGCGAAAGATTCGATTGTGGGAGATGTTAGATCGAGGTTCATCCGTCGAGTGTGTCCCGTGGGGAACACGATTCTGTTTGTGAAAAAGAAGGATGGTTCTATGCGCTTATGTATTGATTACTGCGAGCTTAATAAGGTGGCGATGAAGAATAAGTACCCGTTGCCCGTATATCGATGATTTGTTCGATCGGCTTGAGGAGCTTACGTGTTCTCAAGATAGATCGAGATCCGGTTACCATCGATTGCGGATCGGGGATGCCGACATTCCTAAGGCGACTTTGAGTCTAGATATGGTCACTATGAGTTTGTGGTCATGTCGTTTGGATTGACCAATGCCCAGTGCGTTCATGGACATGATGGATAGGGTGTTCAAATCATTTTTGGGCGGCTTAAGTCATCGTGTTCATTGGCGATATTACGATTTATTCGAGGTCTAAAGAAGACCATGCGAGCATTTGGCGAGTATTGGCGGCTTTGAGGAAAACCAGACTTTATCGCGAAGTTTTCCAAATGTGATTCTGGTTGGAGCGCGGTGGCCTTCCTAGGCCACGTGGTTTCGAGAGATGGTATAGCCGTGGACCCGCGAAGATTGGTAGTGAGTTTATGGGCCAAGCCGACTTGATTCTTCGCAGAGATTCGCGACTTTACAGGTTTGGCGAGTTACTCTGTCGGTTCGTCAGAGACTTTTACTGCTATAGCCTCGCCCCTCACTCGTCGGCGAGGAAGGGTGTCGAGTTTGTTTGGGGCAGCGAGTGTGATGAGAGCTTTGCGAGCTCAAGCGCGATTTGACTTGACACCGATGTTGGCGATCCGGAGAGACGGTGGTTTTAAGTGGTCTCTGATGATGCTTCCAAGTTTGGATTAGGTTGTGTGTTGATGCGGCCACGGGAAGGTCATTGCCTATGCTTCCCGTCAATTTGAAGCCGTATGGCGAAACTACCCGACTCATGATATGGAGTTAGCGGCGATGGTGTTTGCCCGAAGAAGATTTGGAGGCATTACACCAGTATGGTGGCGGATTGAGATGTTTCACGATCACGAGCCTCAAGTATCTGTTTACTCGAAGGAGTTGAATATGAGCGAGAGGAGATGGTTAGAGTTGGTAAGGATTATGACTGCGAGATTTTGTACCATCGGGTAAAGCCAATGTAGTGGCGATGCTTTGAGTAGGAAGGCGTCGCACTCTGCGGCGTTGTTGAGTTCAGCCAGTTTGCGGAGAGAGTTCGAGCGGGCGAGGTTGCGATGTTGTTGGGTGAGGATTCTGCCGAAGTAGCTCGATTAGGCTATTCGTGCGTCGATTAAGCGTGCGATTATAGAACGGCCAGTTGGGGACCCGCACTTAAGAGATTGGTTGTGAGTCGATCTTGTGGTGACTTTGACTTTGTGTATTCACGAGACGGTGGGTTGACTTATAGAGGCGGTTGTGTGTTCGGACATTGCGAGTTTCTGGCGAGTTGCTCTCGGAGGCCTGATTCCCCTTTTGCTTGGCACCCGGGAGTACCAAGATGTATCGAGACCTTAGCGGACCTTACGGTGGATGGGAATGAAGAGAGATGTGGCGAGTTTGTCGGTAGGTGTCTCACTTGTCGACAAGTGAAGGCACCCGAGCGAGAAACCAGTGGTTTTATTGCGACCAGAGAGTGTACCCGATGGAAATGGGAAGAGATCTCCATGGACTTTATCTGCGGTTTGCCAAGGACTCAGGAAGTTCTCTCGATTTGGGTGATAGTCGGCCGTTTGACCAAGAGCGCACACTTCATTCCGGTAGAACACTTATCACTGAGTGGAGCGATGGGCGCGATTGTTTTGGAGGCGAGATCATCCGTTATCATGGTGTGCGGTGAGGATTGTGTCCGTCGTGACTCGCGATTCGCCAGCGTTTACGGAGCGCTTGAAAGGGTTTGGGCCGCAATGCGATTTCAGCCTGACTTTTCACCCTCGGACGGATGGTCGGTGAGAGAGTGAATCGATTCTCGAGGATATGTTGAGGGCTTGTGTGTTTGGATTTCCCGGTAAGTTGGGACCCGATATCTGTGCTTGATGGAGTTTGCCTATAACAACGATTACCATTCGGCGGTCGGATGGCTCCATTGAAGCATTGTATGGTAAGCGTTATCGGTCCCACAATGTTGCAGGAAGAGGTTGGTGATAGGCGAGTTTTGGGTCGAGTTCTTTGCGATTGACCAATGGTGCGATCTGAGAAGATTAGAGCTCGTATGTTGTGACTCAAGCGGCGAAGAGATTCTGCCGATGTTAGGCGTCGAGATTGGAGTTTGAGGTTGGTCGGCATGTGTTCCTTAAGGTTGCTCCGATCACGAGGTGTTACGAGGTTTGGTAAGCGTGGGAAGTTGAGTCCCGTTTTGTTGGTCCATTTGAGATCCTAGAGAGGATTGGCGAGTTGCTTACCGGTTAGCCCTACCTCCGTCACTATCGTGGTGCATAGTGTTTTCATGTATCGATGTTGAGGCGGTATGTGCGGACCCGTCGCACATTGTGGACTTTGAGCCTTTGCGGTGAATGAGGATTTGAACTTGAGGAGAAGCGGTGAGATCCTTGCCTTTGAGACCAAGGCGTTGCGTGTCGCGAGATTCGTTTAGTAAAGGTTCGATGGAAAGAGTCGGGGTTACGAGGAAGCCACTTGGGAGCGGGAAGGCGAGATGAGATTGCATTACCCCGAGCTATTTACTGTCTTAAGGACTTTCGAGGGCGAAAGTCATAAAAAGGGAGGAATATTGTAACGACCAGTTTTTCTTCCGGTCTTCGGGTATGCCTAGGGGTAATTTGGTAATTTGGTGGGCCGTCGAGTCGTTTGTGTCCTTTCGATTACTAAAATTATTGGATGGTTTTATGTAGGTTTTTGGAGGGTTTGTGGTTTGGTTTGAGCAAGGTTTGATGCAAAAGTAAAAATAAAGGAATTGTCTTTGCAGTGGGGTTTGAACCAGGGTCTCTAGGAAAGCTTGTAGAGATGTGTGCCAATTGAGCCATTAGGTGCTCTTGTTACTCTTTTTACATCACATCTTAGTTAACCTTGGATTTTGGAGTTTTGGTGCATTTGGTTAAATGAAATAGAATTAGGTTATTCCATCTTCTTCTCCAAAACTCCTCTTGGCACGCTAAGCTCTCCCTCTCCATTGCCTTGCCGAATTCTTCTTCCCTTGCATCTCCTTGGGTTCGATCATCATCATTAAGGTAAGTCTTCATCCTCTTCATCTCCTCATTTGGTTTTGATCTTTGGCCGAAGGTAAGATGTAGAGTGTGTGTGTGTTTTGTGTTGGTTGCGCACCCGGTAGAGGAGCGACCATCATCGCCAAGACCATTTCTCGCACGCCCAGATCTGTCGAACCGGCCAGCTCGCGCGCCCGGATCTGTCGAACCAGCCCTGCCGCCGCGCGATCCGCCTCGCGACCTTGCCGTTCGTCCGCCCGCCAGAATCGCCCACAATCGTCGCGCGCGTCCGGCCCGGTCGAGACCGCGCCGCGCGGATCGCGCCCGGCAACGGCCACCTGGTCGCCCCTGTCCGTCGCCGCGTCAGCCCGGTCGAACGCCGCCTGCGGATCGCGCCAACGGCACGGCGGCCAGATCGTCGTTCGTCCTCGCCCGTCGCTTCGCCGCGCCCGGAGAGTCCTACGCCTTGCGCCAGCGCGTCGGCCGCGTCTGCGTCGCGCTGCGCCGCGCCAGCGCCGCCGCGCCGCGCGACGTTCGCCCGAGCGTTCGCGCGCGCGTCCTGCCGAGCTGCTCGCGCGTGTCCGCGCTCGCCGCGCCCGGCGCCGCGCGCCTTTGCCCGAGCGCTCGCCCGCGCGCGCCGTCCACTGCCGTGCCGTGCCCGGTAGCGCGGCCATAGCGCGCGTCCTGCCGTGCCATGCCATGCGCGCGCCGGCGCCAGCCAGCTTGCGCGGCTCCAAGCTCGTGTCGTCGTGCGCGTGAGTTCCCAGCGAGCCGAGCTTGCTGTTCTATTGTTGTTTAGACATTTTAGATCTTGATTATTGTTGGTTTGCTAGGTTCCCGCTCGCTAGCTCGGGATTGTTCCGCGACTTAGGATTTGTGTGTAGAAGCCTCCCGACCAAGGTAAGGATTTCTTCTGCAGGTGTTGTGTGGGCCTGCGGTATATTTGTGATTGTTGATTTGTATGCTGTGTATGATTATTAGCATGTTTAGCCCTAGGTGCTCTGCATTGCGAATTCTGGTTGGCATGAACTCTTGTATTGTTTCTCATGTTAGCCCATGCTAGGTTGTTCCATTACGGCATGTTCGATATCTGTTCTTGCTTACGTAGTATCATGCTAGGTTCCTTGTATCTGTTGAGCACGTATTGGGTGCATTGATTGAATGGTTATTATTGCTATGGTTTAGAGTTCGGTAGGTAGCATCATCGGGCGGATGCATAACGTAACTTGCATCCCAGAGCGAGGCTATATACCCGAGTTTTCGTCGATCTTCGGTATGCCCTAGGGGTATTTTAGTAATTTAGTCGGGCCGTCGAGCCGTTTATATCTTTCGATTGCTAAAATTATTGGATGGATTTATGAAGGTTTTGAGGCTTTGTGGTTTGGTTTGAGCATGGGTAGATGCAAAAGTAAAAATAAAGGTATTTGTCTTTGCAGTAGGGGTTTGAACCGGGTCTCTGGGAAAGCTTGTAGAGATGTGTGCCAATTGAGCCATTAGGTGCTCTTGTTGCTCTTTACGCATCACATCTTAGTTAACCTTGGATCTTTGGTGTTTGGTGCATTTGGTTAAATGAAATAGAAAATTAGGTTTGTTGTGTTTTCTTCTCCAAAGAGTTGTGGCCGCCCAAGCTTTCTCCCAAGCTCTCCTTGCCGATTCTTCATCCTTGCGGCTCCCTTGGATCGTTCATCATCATTCCGGTAAGTCTTCATCCTCTTCATCTTCTCGATTGGGTGTTCTTGTTGGCGAAGGTAAGGAGAAGAGCTTGTGTGTGTGTGTTTTTGTAGCGGTGCCCACATGCCCAGATCTGCCAGCCCGAGCCCGAGCCGCCCGGCCCGCCCAGCAAAGCCCGAATCGCGGGAGTCGCCCGGCTCCATCGCCCTGCGGTGCCATCGGCGGCTGTCGCTCGGCGGCCAAAGCGAGCCTTCCGAGCGCCCTATCGCGGCCAATGACCTTCGAGCGGCCCTATCGCGGCCAATGAACGCCCGAGCGGCCTGTCGCGGCCAGCGAATCGCCTGCCGAGCCCTGCGGCGGCGGCGAATCGCGCGTCGAGCGCTTCGTCGGCCGCCAGCGCCCGTCGTCGCGGCGCGCCCGCGCGTGTCCGTCCGCTTCCGGCTTATCGCACCGTGCGCTGCGCCCGGCCGTCCGTCGCGCAGCGCGTCGCGCCAGCTCTGCCGCCACTGCGCTGTCAGCGCCCGGCGCCCGACCCTACCGCCCATCGCGCCCTTGGCGCCAATGCCCGCCCTCGCCATCTTTGTCTGCCGTCCGTCCGCGTGTCAACCGCGCGCGTGAGTTGCTCGAGCCAAGCCTTGTTTATTTTATTATGTTTAGGCCTATGGATTGTGATTATTATTGTGTTTGTTAGGTTCTCGTTAGCTGGCTCGGGATCGATCGCGGCTTAGGATTTTTGTGTGTAGTTGCCTCCCGGCCGGTAAGGATCTCTTACTGGAGTTGTGTGGACCTGCGATGTTCTTTGTGATTGTTGTTTGTATGTTTGTTTGTGATTATCGGCATGTATAGTTTAGGTGCTCTGTTGCAATTCTGACTAGCATGACTTAGTATGTTGTTCTCTCATGTTAGCCCATGCTAGGTTGTTCCGTTCTAGCATGCTCATATCATTCTTTGCTTCGTAGTACCATGCTAGGTTCGTTGTATCTGTTGAGCACGTTTTGGATTGTATTGGATTGTATGTTATTGATATGATAGGTTAAAGTGTAGGTAGGTAGCATCATCAGGGCACGATGCATAAAGTATCTTGCATCCATGGCGGGGGCGTCGAGGCGATCCTCGTCCACTGGACCCGTTAGGGTTTAGCTAACCGACCGGTGAGGCCACCGCAATCTTGGGTGAGGGTGGCGGTATTAAATGCCCCAGCGGTCGGGATGATGACTTGGCATTGCCTTGTCCCAAGACGATCGGCACGTCCTCGGCGTGTTTCGGCCGTAGCCCGATTGCCACTGTTAGGGCAGGACGCTTCACGGTGTAAGCCTACCACGGCCGGTTCCTTAGCCTCGGTGCGGTGGTTGGTGACATAGTTCACGTGTCGGTCTCACACCCCTATGTCGGTGACACCGATCCGGAGATTTAGTTAGGCGTGGTGGCCCAGACATGGGCGACTTGCCACTAGACCGGCACACCCCATAGTCTGCGGTAGCACGCGGTGCATGCTTACGCTCATTCTGGCGCCGGCCGGGAGAGCTCCTCGGGATCTTGAGCTAGTGCACCTTTACGTGTCGGCGATGAGCGCGGTGAGGCGAGACTTGGTTCTCGTATAGGGCGTATTGTGTGGTGTGGATTATTAGGACTAAGACCACGAGTTGGCATCAGGGTCAAGTGTGGACTTAAGCTATGTGCTCTATTACGTGTTTATATTCATAGCTTGCATACACTCATCTAGATGACCATGTGCATCGTATTGTACCCCGGTTGGGGATTCTTCTTGAGTAATTCGTTACTCACCCTTACTTATCTTCGAGGTAACCATGGCGCGAGCGGGATGGTGAAGGAGGAGGGCTGTGATCATGGGAACTTCTTTGTCGTCTCGACTTTTCTTATGTTATGACTCTTTTAGTTATTTTTCCACTGAATGCATGTAGCGGACACAGAGCCTAGGATACTTTTACGAATTATTTGTGGATTCGGCTTTGTTGAATTTGAGGATGTTTTAAATGTTTTTAATAAAATCTCTGATCGAGTAAAGCTATTGGAAATGTATTTGTCTCTGTGAAACAGTGCTTGGAGACGAGAGCGAGGTTTGGTAGACTTTATTATTCTGAATGAATCTTGAATGTTTTGATTTAATGGGAATCAAAAAACTTTATTTTCATCATGTCTTTTCCTTTTAATACATGCATTGGGGTAAAGGCCTATTTAGTGCCCTTTTTGGGTCAGTCTTTCTGATTGGTATCGAGCTCAGTCATAGACTTTGTAGAAGACCGACCTTTTAGTTGTAGGTCGTCTTTCCCATGATCACCCGGCACTCAGAAGCGATCATCAGTGCGCCTAAGTTCTTATTTTTTTGAAAAGGGTTAAGAATTTACAATACCTTTCATCTAGTGTATGCCTTGTGTAGTGTTGTGGAGCGGAGGCGAGCGAGTTACGACTCGTTGTTGGTTTGGGCTTAGTGAGCCATCATGCCAACTTTCCGCGATCTGCGGCGGTTTGTTTAGCGGCTTGTTGAGGTATCGAGATAGGTCGGATGCCACAGGACATCGTTCGAGAGGAGGCGAGCTTAGACTCCGTTGGCCATTTGTGGCCCGATTCTTTGCTTTTCCCTAGTGAGAGGTGGTGGTGCTTACGTCGGTCGCGATATGTTGATCGCACCCAGAGGAAGCGGGGCGCTTGGCATGTCCGGCCAGGAGTTGGGCGGTCGTGTTGATGTTGAGGCGCGTCCGGGGTTGTTAGGCCCGCATGCGGTTGGCCGGCGATTGAGTTGCCTAGAGGAGGGTAGAGGCTAGCGGCGCCTCGAGTGAGACTCCTTGGCGAGTGTGCTCCGGCCATGAGAGATCGATGGCGGTCTTTAGCTTCTCGAGCGTGAGACCGAGCGCGATTTGTAGCGCGTAGTGAGGAGTCCGAGCACGATTAGCCCGGTGGAGTTTTGTTTCAGCATTTTCCCCCGGTAGCTCTTGTAGCCGGAGGTTCGGGAGGGCATGATCGTGAGAGTTTATTGGATGAGTTTGTTGGCGTTGTTGGAGCGCCCGAGGTTGGCAAATGGATGCTGTAGAGCTCGATGTTTTAGTAAGTCCCTCACGATAGTAGTAAAGTAGTTGGCGAGTTTGAGTTTAGCATCCGTGTGTGGGATGCCTGCTGTTCAAAGGCCGGGTGTGTGCCGTTCTGTCTTTGTTTGGTTCATCGGATGGTGGTGGAAATCCCTTGTGAGAGGTGGTCTAGCGAGTCTCCACGATCGCTTGGATTGTTTGGCAAGTTGCTGCGTGTTAGTGGCTTGAGGCGGATGAAGGGTCATCTTTGCCCCCTTGCGAGCTTTGTTGTTGTTTAACGACCCGCTTCCTCGGATGTGGATTTGGTAGTAGTAGCACTTGAGGTGCGTTGGTTGGTGTGCCACTTTGGCACTAAATCTGGTTCGGGCTTGAGTTTGGCTTGGCATAGCGGATGGTTCTATCTTGCGTCAGGAGTTCAGCACACTTCTTTAGCCATTGGATCCATTTATGGAAAATGCACTTGTTTAGGTCGTGCAAGAGGGCTAGTTCGGTGGTAGTTGAAGGACCACAAGTGAAAGGATGTTCGAGAGGAGGCTGGAGCCTCTTCCCGGTGTTCTTGGGGGTCGAGTAAGTCGTGAGTTGGCGGTGGCAAGTGTTAGTGCGTGTGAGTCTCACGCTAGTGCTAAGGCCAAGAGATCTTTGTGGTTGGTAGTGCGGTCCACTACCTTCGGGTGCCTAAACTTTGAGTTGAGTGAGCATTGTAGATGCGAGTTCGGTCAGCCGGGGGACCATGAGTTGGATGCCCGTGAGATGAGTTGGATGCTCTCGAGATGAGTTGGATGCTTATGAGATGAGTTGGATGCCTATGAGATGAGTAGGGCGCCTTATGTGTAGCGCACTTGGTAGAGTCTTGGTATAAAGTAAGTTCGGTTTGGCATCGTTATGTTTTAGCGAGCAAGGTTGCCACTGCTTCGAGTATCGTGTGGAGATGGAACTTTTGGTGTTCCTTTGGTTGATTGTATCTCTGCGAGAAGTTAGTGTTGCCTTTTGGAAAACACACATTAGTCTTGGATCTCTGAAGGAAGGTTGAGAGTTGTGCACACAAGTGTGTTCGTGTAGCTTCGTTACGGTGGCGAGAGTTCCCGAGAACCATGTAGGGATTGCATTGGAGAAGCGGTGCTCGGTTCACGGAGAAGTTGGACTCGGTGGATGTTGTAAGGCTTTAGTTGAGGTTGTAAGGATACCGTGCTCGTAGTTGGGTTGTTGCCTAGGCAAGTTTGTTAAGTTGAACCTAAGCTTGGTTGGTGGAACCTCTTGTGTTCATGGGTGGTGTTGGATGGTCTTTGAGCGAATGGTGGATGTAGTGAAGCCGCGTAGTTCTGACCGTAGTTGCTAAGGGTGTTGCTCGGAATCCTTACCTAGGTGGAAGCTACATTGTGGCGATGCTTTGAGTAGGAGGATGACACATTACAGGCGTTTACGGTCTTTTTGGTTTCGAGGTTTGGAGCGGGCCGGCGTGGTTGTGATCTTTGGGAAAAGGAGTTGTTTGTTCGGTAGTTGGTTGGTAGACCGTTAGGCGGCAGTGTGTGTCGAGGTTGCCGAAGAACCCTAGTTGTGTAGAGCCTCACGAGCTCGGTCGGACCAGGTAGTGAGTTTAGTTGGCAAGCCCAGTCGGGTAGTTTGTAGCCTCGGGTGAGTTCTTTGGCGATTTTGGTAGGCTAACGCGCGAGTTTTGTTTGGAGTAGAGTCGGATTTGGTTCGGTGTGGTGGCAAGTTGGTGCTTGATGTTGGCCAAGGTGTGGTTTTCGAGTTGCCAAGGAGTTAGCCTTGTTCGTGTGGGTAAGTGGTTTGCCACAGTAGGATGTCTCTCTGTTCCCGAGTTTGAGAGTGCCCTTATTTGTTGTTTGGGGTGAGTCTTCTCTTGCAGTGGTTGGCGATCCAGATCTGTGGTGGACCCCTTGTTGTTGCCTCTGGGGAGAGTTGGATGTTGTGCCTAGGTGAGCAAGGCAGCGGCGGTTGTGAAGCTCTCTGTCCTTCGATGTCTGCTTGTAAGGACTGTTTCTCCTTGGGAGTTGTTAGGTTATTCCTTGGTCTTGGAATTGGTGGTAGTGGTGCTAGTAGGAGGAAAAGTTTGTTGGCTGCTTGGAAGCGGTTGTTTGTCTAGTTAAAGCGGACTCGTGAGTGGTGTTCTGGAAGTTGCGATGAGGGTTGTTACGCCTCCTATGAGTGTTTGGCCTAGTTGGTTAAGGTTTTGAGTGTTGGCTTGGAAGGCTTTGTTGCACCTTTGTAGTTGAAGGTCCCTTTGTTTGATTATGGATGAGGTTGCACCTTTGTGCATTTGGATTAGGAGTGCGGACTTATTGAGGATCCTTCTTGGCTAGTGTAGCTTGCACTCTGCCCGACCATTGTTGGTATTCTTGTTCTTGGTAGTTGGTGTTGACCGGTGTAGTGGAGTTCCGTTATGAAGTTTGGTGGGAAGGTGCATTAAGCCTAAGCTTGAGGGTTAAGCTTTGTATGTGTTATCGTTTGGACTTGTGAGATGTGTTTCATATTTGAGGCGAGCTTTGTTCCGTTGTTTGCATGGAGGTAAGTTTAGTGGATGGAGCCCTCTGGGGCTTTTGGTTTGTTTGCAAGTTGTCTTGCCCGACTAGTGATTTGAGTCGAGCTAGAGATGAGTGGATTGGCATAGCTATGCGATTGTAGTTGTTTGAGCTTCCTAGTTCGTAGCACTCAAGTTGTTGGATTGTAAGTTTCCGTGTGGGAGCTGTCGGCTAGTTGAGGTTGTTGTGTGAGTTCGGATTTTTGGAGTATTGACTTGATAGCTAGAGCTCGCACCTCGGTTGGTGTCTGAGATGCCATTTCTATGGAGTAGAGGCATGTCGATTTGAGTTGGAGATGTTGCCATTAGGGTGTGGCAACAAAGGTTTGTTCTAGGCGGTGCGTGGGCGAGCCGTGGTTGAGAGAGTGTTCTTAGAGGCTTATGAGTGAGTGCGATTTACGTAGTGTTTTCACCCTTCTTGTCAGATGGTCTTTTGGGAGGAGTGGCGAGATCCTTGAGCTTGTTGCGAGTTGGTGTTTAGTGATTAGGCGTGAGGAGACCGGTGTAGTTTTAGGAGGTTGCCTTGGGTATGATTCTCGTGTCGATTCTTGTGGTTCCATTGAGGCATTGTATGGTAAGTGTTGCGAGTCTCTAGTCTTTGTGAGAAAAGGTTGGTGGCCGTCGGTGTTGTTTTGGGTCTGTGTTCTTGCGATTGACCAGAGGTGTGTTATCTGAGAGGTTGAGCTCGTTTGTGGTTGCTTCAGGCGAGCATGAAAGTTTCGCCGATGTTAGTCGAGTTTTAGAGTTTGAGGTTGGGCGGTCACGTGC
Organism: Sicyos edulis; assembly: GCA_036507275.1. Taxonomy (NCBI): domain Eukaryota; kingdom Viridiplantae; phylum Streptophyta; class Magnoliopsida; order Cucurbitales; family Cucurbitaceae; genus Sicyos; species Sicyos edulis. Next base: position 31,896,336 of record CM071852.1, on the reverse strand, counting down.
TTTTAAGGTTGTGCCGTTGTGAGTTGTGTTGAGGTTTGGTAAGCGGGAGAAGTGGAGTCTCTGTTGTTGGACCATTTGAGATTCTCGAGAGGATTGTGAGTTGCATATTGGTTAGCTTTTACTGTCATTGTCAGCCGTGTGCGGTGTTCTCATGTATCGGTTGAGGCGGTATGTGTCGGACCCATTGCTCATTGTGGACTTTGAGCCTTTGCGGTGATTGAGGTTTGAGCTTCAGGGAAGCTTTGTGAGTATTCAGTCTTTGAGGCGAAGGCGTTGCATAATCGTGAGATCCGTTTGGTAAAAGTTCGGTGGAAGTGTTAGAGTTCGAGAGGAGGCCGCTTGTGGCGGGAAGGCGGGATGAGATTGCGGTATCTGTCTTTGTTTGATCTTAAGGACTTTCGAGGGCGAAAGTCATAAAAGGAGGAATATTATAACAGCCCGGAGTTTTCGTCCCGATCTTCGAGGTATGCCCTAGGGGTATTTTAGTAATTTGGTCGGGCCGTCGGGGGCGTTTATATCTTTTTCGAGTTTGCTAAAATTATTGGATGGATTTATGAAGGTTTTGAGGCTTTGTGGTTTGGTTTGAGCATGGGTAGATGCAAAAGTAAAAATAAAGGTATTTGTCTTTGCAGTGGGGTTTGAACCGGGTCTCTGAGGAAGCTTGTAGAGATGTGTGCCAATTGAGCCATTAGGTGCTCTTGTTGCTCTTTACGCATCACATCTTAGTTAACCTTGGATCTTTGGTGTTTGGTGCATTTGGTTAAATGAAATAGAAAATTAGGTTTGTTGTGTTTTCTTCTCCAAAAGAGTTGTGGCCGCCCAAGCTTTCTCCCAAGCTCTCCTTGCCGATTCTTCATCCTTGCAGCGGCTCCCTTGGATCGTTCATCATCATTAAGGTAAGTCTTCATCCTCTTCATCTTCTCGATTGGGTGTTCTTGTTGGCGAAGGTAAGGAGAAGAGCTTGTGTGTGTGTGTTTGTAGCGGTGCCCCCGGCATGCCCAGAATCTGCCAGACAAGCCCGAGCCGCCCGGATCGCCCGCCGGCAAGCCCGATCGTCGCCGGAGTCGCCCGGCTCCATCGCCCTGCGGTGCCATCGGCGGCTTTCGTCGCTCGGCCGGCCGTGCGAGCGCTTTCGAGCGGCCCTATCGCGCGCCAATGACGCTTCGAGCGGCCCTATCGCGGCCAATGACGCCAGAGCGGCCCTGTCGCGGCCAGCCCAATCGCCTGCCGAGCCCTGCGGCGGCGAGAATCGCGCGTCGAGCGCTCGTCGGCCAGCGCGCCCGTCGTCGCGGCGCGCGCCGCGCGTGTCCGTCCGCTTCCAGCTTGTCGCGCCCGTGCGCTGCGCCCGGCCGGCCGTCGCGCGCGCGCGCCAGCTCTGCCGCCCACTGCGCTGTCAACGCCAGCGCCCGACCCCTACCGCCCATCAGCGCCCTTGGCGCCAGCGGCCCGACCTCGCCATCTTTATCTGCCGTCCGCGTGTCGGCCGCGCGCGCGTGAGTTGCTCGAGCCAAGCCTTGTTTATTTTATTATGTTTAGGCCTATGGATTGTGATTATTATTGTGTTTGTTAGGTTCTCGTTAGCTGGCTCGGGATCGATCGCGGCTTAGGATTTTTGTGTGTAGTTGCCTCCCGGCCGAGTAAGGATCTCTTCTGGGAGTTGTGTGGACCTGCGATGTTCTTTGTGATTGTTGTTTGTATGTTTGTTTGTGATTATCGGCATGTATAGTTTAGGTGCTCTGTTGCAATTCACGACTAGCATGACTTCGTATGTTGTTCTCTCATGTTAGCCCATGCTAGGTTGTTCCGTTCTAGCATGCTCATATCTGTTCTTGCTTCGTAGTACCATGCTAGGTTCGTTGTATCTGTTGAGCACGTTTTGGATTGTATTGGATTGTATGTTATTGATATGATAGGTTAAAGTGTAGGTAGGTAGCATCATCAGGGCTGATGCATAAAGTATCTTGCATCCATGGCGGGGGCGTCGAGACAGATCCTCAGTCCACTGGACCCGTTAGGGTTTAGCTAACCCGGCCGGTAGGCCACGCAATCTTGGGTGAGGTGGCGGTATTAAATGCCCCAGCGGTCGGGATGATGACTTGGCATTGCCTTGTCCGACGATCGGCACGTCCTCGGCGTGTTCGGCCGTAGCCCCGATTGCCACTGTTAGGGCAAGGACCGCTTCTGGTGTAAGCCTACCACGGCCAGGTTCCTTAGCCTCAGGTGCGGTGGTTCGGTGACATAGTTCACGTGTCGAGTCTCACACCCCCTATATGTCGGTGACACCGATCCGGAGATTTAGTTAGGCGTGGTGGCGGACATGGGCGACTTGCCACTGGACCGGCACCCCCATAGTCTGCGATAGCGCGCGGTGCATGCTTACGCTCATTCTGGCGCCGGCCGGAGAGCTCCTCGGGATCTTGAGCTAGTGCACCTTTACGTGTCGGCGATGAAGCGGTGAGCCGAGACTTGGTTCTCGTATAGGGCGTATTGTGTGGTGTGGATTATTCGGACTAAGACCACGAGTTGGCATCAGAGGTCCAAGTGTGGACTTAAGCTATGTGCTCTATTACGTGTTTATATTCATAGCTTGCATACACTCATCTAGATGACCATGTGCATCGTATTGTACCGGTTGAGGGATTCTTCTTGAGTAATTCGTTACTCACCCTTACTTATCTTCGGGTAACCATGGCGCGAGGCGGGATGGTTGAAGGAGGAGAGCTGTGATCATGGGAACTTCTTTGTCGTCTCGACTTTTCTTATGTTATGACTCTTTCGTTATTTTTCCCAGAATGCATGTAGCGGGCACGAGCCCTAGGATACTTTTACGAATTATTTGTGGATTCCAGCTTTGTTGAATTTGAGGATGTTTTAAATGTTTTTAATAAAATCTCTGATCGAGTAAAGCTGTTGGAAATGTATTTGTCTGTGAAACAGTGCTTGGAGACGAGAGCAGTTTTGGTAGACTTTATTGTTCGAATGAATCTTGAATGTTTTGATTTAATGGGAATCAAAAAACTTTATTTTCATCATGTCTTTTCCTTTTAATACATGCATTGGGGTAAAGGCCTATTTAGTGCCCTTTTTGGGTCAGTCTTTCTGAGGGGCGTGCGAGATGGTACTCAGTCCCGATCCCGTTAGGGTTTAGCTAACCCTAACAGGTGGCCTACAATCTTGGGTGAGGGTGGCGGTGTTAAATGCCCCAGCGGTCGGGATGATGACTTGGCATTGCCTCGTCCCGGCGATCGGCACGTCCTCGGCGTGTTCGGCCGTAGCCCTTGATTGCCACTGTTAGGGCAAGGACGCTTCACGGTGTAAGCCTACCACGGCCGGTTCCTTAGCCTCGGTGCGGTGGTGTGGGTGACATAGTTCACGTGTCGAGTCTCACACCCCTATGTCGGTGACACCGATCCAGAGATTTAGTTAGGCATGGTGGCCCGAACACAGGCGGCTTGCCACTGACCCGGCACCCCGAGTTTGCGGTAGCATGCGGTGCGCGCTTACGCTCATTCTGTGCGCCGATCGGAGAGCTCCTCGGGATCTTGAGCGATGCACCTTTACGTATCGGCGATGAGTCGGTGGCGGGACTTGTTCCGTATAAGCGCGTTTAGTGTGTTGTGGTATTTCCGGACTAAGACCACGAGTTGGCATCAGAGGTCCAAGTGTGGACTTAGCTATATGCTCCGCTCTGTGTTTGTACTCATAGCTTGCATACTTTCTTCTAGATGATCATGTATATCGTATTGTACCCGGTTGGGGATTCTTCTTCGGGTAATTCGTTACTCACCCTTATTACGTGGTTTTCCACGGGTAATCAAGCGGGAGGCAGGATGGTGAAGGGAAGGCGTGATCATGGAATCCTGCTTGTCATCTCGACTATTTTAATTTATCATGACTCTTGACTTTTGTTATTTCCCCTGAATGCATGTAGACGGGCACAGAGCCCCAGGATGTTTTCTTACGTTTTATGGATTCCAGCATATTTGCACTTGTGGATTGTTTTAATGGTTTAAATAAATCTCACGATCGAGTATGCTTTTAGAAATGTATGTTTTGGTTGTTGAATGTTTCTGTTTTACTTGGAATCAAAAATGTGTTTTTTTTATAATGCCTTCTATTTTCAATACATGCATTGGGGTAAAGGCCATTTAGAGCCCCTTTTGGGCCGGGTCTTTACAAGTAACTCGGGACCCAAAACCTGTCTATCACCGACCTCTTCCCAGAACACGGGGGGCCGACAACGCTTACCATACAATGCCTCGAATGGAGCCATCTGAATCGCCGACCTGTAATGTTGTTATAGGCAAACTCCATCAAGTGCTGATCTTTGGTCCCAAATCTGCACAGGAAATCCAACACACAAGCCCTCAACATATCCTCGAGAATCGATTCACTCTCTCGATCGACCATCCGTTTGAGGGTGAAAAGGCAGTCTTGAAACGCACTCTGTGCCCAATCCCTACGGGCGCTCTCGAAACGAAGTGAACCGCGAGTCACGATCGGACACAATCCTTACCGCACACACCATGATAACGGATGATCTGCTCCAAAAACAAGCTGCGCCTTTGTTCCACGCGGTATAAGTGTCTCTCACAGGAATGAAGTGTGCGCTCTTGGTCAAACGATGCGACTATCACCCAAATCTGAGAGAACTTCCTCGAGTCCTTGGCAAACCAGAGATAAAGTCCATGGAGATCTCGTCCCATTTCCAGCTGGGCACACTCGATGGGTTGCAACAAACCAGTGGCCTCTGCACAGGTGTAAAGACCCGACCCAAAAGGGGCTCTAAATGGCCTTTACCCCAATGCATGTATTGAAAATAGAAGACATTATAAAAAAACACATTTGGATTCCAAGTAAAAATGAAACATTCAACAACCAAAACATACATTTCTAAAAGCATACTCGATCGAGATTTATTTAAACCATTAAAACAATCCACAAGTGCAAATATCTTTGGAATCCATAAAGCGTAAGAAAACATCCTGGGGCTCTGTGCCCGTCTACATGCATTCGGGGAAATAACAAAAGTCAAGAGTCATGGTAAAATAAAATAGTCGGAGATGACGCAGGATTCCATGATCACGGCTTCCCCCTCGACCATCCTGTCTCCCGCTTGATTACATGTGGAAAACCACGAGAATAAGGGTGAGTAACGAATTACCCAATAAGAATCCCCAACCGGGTACAATACGATATACATGATCATCTAGAAGAAAGTATGCAAGCTATGAGTACAAACACAGAGCGGAGCACATAGCTAAGTCCACACTTGGACCTCGGATGCCAACTCGGTCTTAGTCCGGAAATACCACAACACACTAAACGCGCTATCACGGGAACAAGTCCCGGCCTCGGCGACTCTGCCGCGTCGATCACGAAAGGTGCACTGGCTCAAGATCCCGAGGCTCTCGATCGGCGCTGTAATGAGCGTAAGCGCGCACCGCATGCTCACGCAAACTACGGGGTGCGGGTCTAGTGGCAAGCTGCCCGAGTTCGATCACCATGCCTAACTAAATCTCTCCGGATCGTGTCACAGCGACATAGGGGTGTGAGACACGGACACGTGAACTATGTCGGCTGTACCACCGCACTGAGGCTAAGGAACCGGTCGTGGTAGGCTTACACCGAGAAGCGGTCCTTGCCTAACAGTGGCAATCAAGGGCTACGGCCGAACACGCGAGGACGTGTGCGATCTGCCGGGGCGAGGCAATGCCAAGTCATCATCCCGACCGTTGGGGCATTTAACAGTCTGCCACCCTCACCCAAGATTGCAGGGCCAGCCGTTAGGGTTAGCTAAAAACTAACGGGATCAGGGACGGAGTACCATCTCGTACGTCCCTGTCGGGGATGCAAGTTACGTTATGCATCCGGCCCGGATGATGCTACTGTAAAGACCCAACCCGAAAATGGAACTAAATCTAGGTCTTTACTCGGCATGCAAATTTAAAACATAAAAGGACCCGGCCGAGTCGGATTAAAAGCTTTTCAAACACATGAGCGGAAAACTATCAAAACAAAGTAAACATTCATTAGGCAAAAACGAACCATTCAAATTAAAACGATGGTGATCGATTACTTTACTTAAAAACATAAAATAGTTCAAATCATAGTTTTCCCTACGGATCTAAGTCCAACTACATGCTTGAAATCCAAAAGCAGTAAAATAAGACACGGCAGAGTGTCAGCAAGCATCCATGATCTCCCGACTCTCTCCGCTAGCCACCTCGGTCTTTGTCCCAAGTTACATGTGGAAGAAACCACGATAAGGGTGAGTATAAACATACTCGGTAAGAACCCCGACCAGGGTGCGATACGATGCAATCTATCATCTAGCGACCTAGTACACATGCCACAAATATCAACACGGATCTTAGCTCAATGAGCTCACAAGGCAAATCCGGAATCCACGGAAGTCTCCTACTTCCGGCCTAATGATTGGCTCTCAAACCAATCCCGGACATCTCCAAGGGTCTTTCTCCCTTGGCCAATTGATCAGCTCAAAAACCGATCCCAAGATGTCCAGGCACCCTCGAGGTCTTTCTCCCTCGACCAATTGATTAACTCTAAAGTCAATCCCAATGGGTGTCCTCAAGGGTCTCTTACCCTCGCTATAAATCTGGACTATCGGAGAGTACCCGAAGTCCGGCTCTAAACAAGAAGGAACTGGTGTACTCACGAACATTGGCCCGGGAGCTCTCCGAACAGGCTACTAACGCGCGTGTCTTGCGCACCGCATGCTCTTCTCGCAACCGGCGTAAATGCGGGGGCCTAAGGGCAAACTACGCGGGCAGTCACGCATGCCTAAGACTTCGAAAGCGGTGTCACGATCACGATGGTCACGAGGCCCTCGGCACTCATCTGTGCGGCTGTACCACCGACACGAAGCTAAGAACCGGCCAAGGTAGGCTTGCACCGTTAGCGGGGTTCCGCTCTAGCGGAGCTACAAACTAGGCTTATGCCAATGAGGTAGCTAATCCTCACCGGGTCAGCCGGAAGCAAGGTGCGTTATGCTTCGCTCTACTCCCGACCGGTGGGGACAAGGTGCGTTATGTCCGCTCTCGGCCTCTAGATGAAGACAAACCCTATCATACTAGCTTAGACTACCAAGTCGTGATTCTGGCTAACATCCACAAAGACATCATCATACATAGCCTAGCATGATACTACGAGCTTAAAGCGGGAATCTCAAGCATCTTTGGAAGAACAAACCTAGCATGGCACTAACATGTACAAAAGGCAAAACATGCTAGCAAGAATTCAATCACTAGCTATCCTATCCACTAACATGCTCATAAAGGTAAACAAGCATACAAGGCACAATTAAGAAAGCATAGCGGGGTCCACACAACCACGGTAGGAAGTCCTTACACGAAACAAGTGGAGAATAGCTATCACAACCAAAAAGACCCTCGAGCTTAATACTGAACTCGAGCAACCTAGGCATAAATAAAGCATCCTAAGTAAATACATACAAAGACACTGAAGCTTAGAAAACACAAAGGGATTGGTTCGGGAATTACCACCGAGAAGACACGGGCCTCGCAGCAAGGGAGGGTGGCTTGGCGCCGCTGGTTTGTGTGCGGGCCAGGGGCGCCGGCGTGCTGCTGGCGCTGGGCCGCACGACGCGTCGAGGCAGACCTTGACGCAGCGCGTGGGTGTCGCGCTGCAAAGCGGCCAGCGCGAGCGAGCGGCTCATTGGGGCCGGCGCGCGCGCGCAGGGTCGCAGCTGGAGTGGGCGCGCGCGCAGTCGCGTTGGGCGAGCGGCGGGCGCGTCGGCGCGCGCGCGTCTCGGGCTGCGTTGCGGCCTTGTCGCGACCACGAGCGACGTCGGGCGGTCTTTGGCGCCACGAGGCGACGTCGGCGGCGATGGGGTCTGCGACGGTGGGGCTTCTTGGTGCGAGCGTGCAACGGCTGCGCGAAGCGGTTGGGCGGTGCGTGAGTGCAGTGCGGTCTGTTTGTCAGGCGGCGGGGGGTCTGCGGCGGGGTGGTGCGTCGCGGCTAGGGCCGGGTGGCTCGGGGGTGGCTCGATGGTGTGGCTTGGGCTGCTCGGCTAGGGTTTTAGGAGAGAGAGAGAGAGAGAGAGAATGCGGCTAGGAGGGGAAAAAATTAGGAGTTTCTTGATTTTCCTTCTTTTCCTTATTTTTAAATAGGTTAGGAGACCTAAATTCCTTTCCCAAGGCTTTTCTCTTACGGTCCTTACAATGAAATTCTTTTCTCTTTTTCTTTTAATTAAGACTCTTTTCTTAAAACTCCACATTCACCATTTAGGCAAGGCTCAAATCCCAAAAGATTAAATTAATTTTCCAATTAATTTTGTTATTAACCGGAAGGAAAACAGGGCCGTTACAATACTCCCCCTTAAAAGACTTTCGTCCCGAAAGTCCTAAGAGCTGGAACAACTCAGGGTAATGAGTCCTCATCTCATCCTCTAGCTCCCACGTTCCTTCCTGCGCCTCTGATGCCTCCAAGAACCTTTACTAAACTTATCTCTCGGTTGCGCAATACCTTGCGCTCACAAGCCAAAATTTGCACGGGCTTCTCCTCGAAGGATAAATCTTTACTCAACTCTAGGGGCTCATGCTCTAGCACATGCGAAGGATCGCCACGTACTTTCTCAACATCGAAACGTGGAACACATTATGCACCGCCCAAGACAAAGACGGGGTAAAGCTAACCGATAGGCCACTTTGCTCCCGATCCGCTCAAGGATCTCAAAAGGCCCTACAAACACAGGGGCTCGGCTTGCCTCGCTTTCCAAACCTTAACACCCCACGCATAGGTGCTACTTTCGGGAAAACATGTTGACCCACCTCAAATTCCAAGTCTCTACGCCTCACATCGGCGTAACTTTTCTCGCCTACTTTGTCTTTGTCAACATGCGAGCCCTTATCTTACGCAGCTGCGTCGTTCGTCATCTGAAGTAACTCGGGTCCCGAACTCGCCTATCCCCAACCTCCTCCCGAACACCGGGGATCTGCAGCGCTTACCATACAATGCCTCGAATGGGGCCATCTGAATAGTCGCTGATAGCCGCTGTTGTGGCGAACTCCATCAAATCTGAGTCTTGGTCCCAACTCGCTGGGAAGTCCAAGACACGAGGCTCTCAACATGTCTTCCAGTATCGATTCACCTCTCGGTCGACCATCGGTTTGAGGGTGGAAGGCGATCTTGAAATCGCACTCGCTTCCCAGACCCTTCCGGGCGCTCTCGAAGCGAGATGTGAACCGAGAATCCCGATCGATACTATCTTTGCGGGTACCCCGTGGTACCGCACAATCTGCTCAAGGAACAAGCGTGCCCACTGCTCCACGGTATAACTAATCTTCCCGGAATAAAGTGTGCACTCTTGGTCACCGGTCCACTACTACCCGAGATCCGAGTGAACCCTCTCGGTGTCCTCGGCAACCCGAGAGATAAAATCCATCGAAATCTCATCCCACTTCCACTTGTGGAACACTTAACGGCCGCAATAAACTGCGCAGTTTACATGCAGGGGCCTTCACTTGTTGACAAGTGAGACACCGCTAACAAACTCCGCTATATCTCGCTTCATGCCCATCCACCGAACGTGCCCGCTTGAGATCTGGTACATCTTGGTACCTCCCAGGTGCCAAGTGAATGGGGAACTATGTGCCTCGGCGAGCAACTCTGCTTTCGAACCTCTGCGTCATCAAGGGGCGCTGTCGACCTCGGTACCTCAAGCCTTCGTGCGGTGCCACAACAAAGTCGAAATCGCCATCAGCCTTAACCTCTCGAGCAATCTCCTCAACTTGGGATCACTCGGTGATCAGTCGATGATCCTCTCGCTAAGCGGCGGCCGAATCGATAGTTGGGCTACCACAGGCGGTAACCTCTCCCAACAAGACTGCAATGTCGGCTTCGCTCAAACTCTTTCCGCAATTCAACTTGGGAGCTCGTGAAAGGCTGCTTGAATGCGACGTCTTTCTACTCAAGTAGCATCGGCCACAACATTGGCTTTTCCGGATGATACAAAATCTCACAGATCGTAGTCCTTTACTAACTCGAGCCACCTCCTGCTGCCTCATGTTCAACTCCTTACGAGTGAAGAAGTATTTGAGGCTCTGGTGATCCGTGAACAAGCTGAATCCTCTCGCCATATAAGTAATGCCTCCAAATCTTTAGAGCAAAAACAAGCTGCGACCAACTCCATATCATGAGTTGGATAGTTCTTCTCATAAGGCTTCAATCTGCAGGAAGCATAAGCTATCACCTTCCCATGCCGCATCAACACACTGCCTAAACCATACTTGGAAGCATCACTATAAACTACGAAACCTCCTGTTCCTTTCCGAATCGCCAACACAGTCTTTGTCGTCAAGCCGAGCTTAAAATTTGGGCAAAACTTTCCTCACATCTAGCATCCCAAATAAAGTCAACACCCTTCTTGGTCGACGGGTTAGGTGCCGCCTTAGCGGAAAAGTCTTTCACGAAATGCCGGTAATAACTGCGCTAGACCCAAAAAGCTGCGTATCTCGGCGACCGTCGTCGGTCCGCCCATGAGCTAATCGCTCTATCTTTGCGGGGTCCACCGCTATACCATCTCTTTGACACGATATGTCCAAGGAAGGCTACTCTCTCTAGCCAAAATTCACACTTAGAGAACTTTGCGAACAATCGCGGTTCTCTCACGCAATCTTTGTCAAAACTTGCCTCAAATGCGAAGCATGGTCCTCCTTTGTCTGGAATAAATCAAAATGTCGTCTATGAATACGATAACGGTTATCCAAGAATGCCTTGAACACTCTGTCCATCATGTCCATAAACGCTGCGGGGGCGTTCGTGAGTCCGAAAGACATGACCACGAACTCATAATGACCATACCTCGATCCAACGCGGTCTTGGGATATCTGCATCTCGAATCCTCGGTGATGGTACCACGACCTCAAATCAATCTTAGAAAACACCGAGGCTCCTGAAGCCGATCAAACGAGATCATCTATACGCGGCGGGGATACTTATTCTTCACCGTGACTTTATTCATTCTCTATAGTCTATACACAAGCGCATGGATCCATCCTTCTTCTTAACAAACAGGGCGGAGTGCTCCCACGGGGACACACTCGGACGGATGAAACCTCGATCCAAAGATCTCTTGCAATCGCACTTTGAGTTCTCTCAACTCGTAGCGCCATACGATCACGGGGCTTTGGAAATGGGAAGAGTCCCCGGCTCCACTCAATGGTGAAGTCCAACTCGCTTGGGTAAACCCGGCAACTCTTCAGGGAAAACATCTGCAAACTCTTGCACCACGGGGACCATGTCAACGATCCAACGCAGTACTACTATCTCCTGACGGCTTTGCCAAGAAGCCCCCAAGCTCCTCGAGCCAACAATCTATGGGCTTTATTTGCCGAGATCAAAGCGGGCAAGTTCCGCCTGGACACCGCGAAACTTGAAGCTCGGCCTCGAGGCGGCCTAAACACCACTTCTTTCCGCGGCGAGTCTATCAAAGCATGGTTCTCTCGCCAACCAATCCATGCCAAGGATTACATCGAAACCGCTCATAGACAAAGCACTATGAGGGTAGCCTCTAAAATCTCATCGATATCTCGTATCTGGCCATGCTTAACTCTCTTTGCTAGCTAACATACTCACACCCGAAGGAGTGGCAACACACACTCAAACCCTAGAGGTTCGAGCTCCACACAAGCTTGTCTAACGAATGCATCGAAACAAAGGAATGGGTCGAACCCGAATCAAACAATACAAATGCATAGTCTTTGTAAGACAAGCGGCGTACCTGCAATCGCATCATCGATGCGCTCCGCCTCCCGGCGAGTAGTGGCAAACACTCGGCCTTGCTTGTTGGGCGGTCCCATTCTTTGCTAAATCCTGAGTGCGAGAATGCGGCCAAGTGCCTCCTCCTTGCCACATCTGTAGCAAGCACGGGGCGAAGCTCCACACGCACCATAATGTGCCTTTCCGCACTTGTTGCAATGAGTGGCCGCTCTGGTCCCGCCTGCTGGCGATCCTGAGGCTCTACCGAGGTCGGCGCCGATCTCGACCACTGGATCGCCTGCCAGCGAGTCTGGCGACCAGTTGAGCGGAAACCACTAGAAGTCCTGCACTTCCTCTTCGCCCGATCTACTGCTGGCGAAGCCGAATGACCAGCAAGCGCAACGAGATCTCCTGCGTGGCGGATACTTCGGGTTATAAATCGTGGCCAACTCTATCGCTCGATCATAACTCTCGGGAGGCGAGTGCTCGAACATCTGAGCAACCTCCTTCCTCATTTCACAAATGAACTTCTTTAGTCTTGAGCTCCTCGGTGGCAATGAGCTCCGGTGCGAAATAGCTATACTCGAGAGAACTTCTTCTCATAGGCGGCAATACTATCTCGATCCTGTTTGGTTTGAGAAGGCCTCTGCCATCTCCCCGCTGAGCCTCGTCATTAACATACTTAGCTCTGAACTTCGTTCTAAAGAACTCCCAGTGGTGGGAGAAGACCCAGTGGTCTAGCTCTATCTGTGGACTCCCACCACCACTCACCGTGTCGAGAGAACATGGGCCGCACATCTCGGCCTCTGTACATCTGGGCATCCCATAACTCTAAAGATGTACTCCATTCTTGCCAACCACCTGATGCCACAAGTGGGTTCTCTCAAGCGTCAAATTCTCTTGGCTTCCACTTGGTGAAATCTTTCAACCACTTGCCAAACTCAAGCTCCCCTCTCTTGACTATCAAGTGAGTCTGACCGTCTCCGATGACCTCGCCCCTCCGGTTGAGCTACCGAGCTCACAGAATCTTTTGAGCTGCTGGGGGTGCTCTTTGCATGAGCTGTGTCAATCTGGGCTATCTGTGCCCTAGACTCCTCTCTCTCTCAGCCTGCTAGGCTGCGCCCGAGTCTCAGCTCTCTGCTCGGCCATTAGGCCCATCATCATGTCTCTCATAGCGAGAAATATCTCCTCCACGGAGGCCGCACCTTGAGGCATAGCGCCTCGCCCCTTCTCTGGGCAAGTTAACCTCTGGTGCCACGGGCGCCTCTGAGCTCGATATACCCTGGCTGCTGGCTCTGCGGCATCTCTATTTGCGATTCCAGACGGACTGCTCCTACTACGTAACCAACCATCTATCGGGCGGCGATCTACACTTTAAACCACAACGGTTAGTCCACGCTCGGACTTTCTCTGTCAACAAAGATAACACATGTGTACTCGCATATAGTATCATAAACAAAACCCTTAGCTTATTGAACTTAGACAAACTGGCGGCCTTGGAGTCTTTGGAGATCATGGGAACACAACCTACAAACAGGTTAGTCTACGAGAATCTATGACTCGTGCTCGATACCAAATGTAAAGACCCAACCCGAAAATGGAACTAAATCTAGGTCTTTACTCAGCATGCAAATTTAAAACATAAAAGGACCCGGCCGGTCGGATTAAAAGCTTTTCAAACACATGAGCGGAAAACAATCAAAACAAAGTAAACATTCATTAGGCAAAACGAACCATTCAAATTAAAAACGATGGATCGATCAAGACTTTACTTAAAAACATAAAATAGTTCAAATCATAGTTTTCCCTACGGATCTAAGTCCAACTACATGCTGAAATCCAAAAGCAATAAAAATAAGACACGACAGAGTGTCAAGAAACATCCATGATCTCCCGGCTCTCTCGCTAGCCACCTCGGTCTTTGTCCCCAAGTTACCCGTGGAAGAAACCACGATAAGGGTGAGTATAAACATACTCGGTAAGAACCCCAGACCAGGGTGCGATACGATGCAATCTATCATCTAGCGACCTAGTACACATGCCACAAATATCAACACGGATCTTAGCTCAATGAGCTCACAAGGCAAATCCGGAATCCACGGAAGTCTCCTACTTCCTACCTAATGATTGGCTCTCAAACCAATCCGGGACATCTCCAAGGGTCTTTCTCCCTTGGCCAATTGATCAGCTCAAAAACCGATCCCAAGATGTCAGACACCCTCGAGGTTTTTTCCCTCGACCAATTGATTAACTCTAAAGTCAATCCCAATGGGTGTCCTCAAGGTCTCTTACCCTCGCTATAACTGACTATCGGAGAGTACCCGAAGTCCGGCTCTAAACAAGAAGGAACTGGTGTACTCACGAACATTAGCCCGGGGCTCTCCGAACCGGCTACTAACGCTGCGTGTCTTGCGCGCACACCGCATGCTCTTCTGCGCAACCGGCGTAAATGCGGGGCCTAAGGGCAAACTACGCGCGCGGCAGTGCGCATGCCTAAGACTCGGAAACGGTGTCACCGATCACGAGTGATGTCGAGGCCCTCGGCACTCATCTGCGGCGGCTGTACCACCGACACGAAGCTAAGAACCGGCCAAGGTAGGCTTGCACCGCTATGTTGGCGGGGTTCCGCTCTAGCGAGCTACAAACTAGGCTTATGCCATTGAGGTAGCTAATCCTCACCAGCCGTGCCAGGGAAGCAAGGTACGTTATGCTTCGCTCTACTCCCGACCGGTGGGGACAAGGTACGTTATGTCCGCTCTCGACCTCTAGATGAAGACAAACCCTATCATACTAGCTTAGACTACCAAGTACGTGATTCTGGCTAACATCCACAAAGACATCTGTCATACATAGCCTAGCATGATACTACGAGCTTAAGCGGGAATCTCAAGCATGCTGGAAGAACAAACCTAGCATGGCACTAACATGTACAAAAAGGCAAAACATGCTAGCAAGAATTCAATCACTAGCTATCCTATCCACTAACATGCTCATAAAGGTAAACAAGCATACAAGGCACAATTAAGAAAGCATAGCAGGTCCACACAACCACGGTAGGGAAGTCCTTACACGAAACAAGTGGAGAATAGCTATCACAACCAAAAGACCCTCGAGCTTAATACTGAACTCGAGCAACCTAGGCATAAATAAAGCATCCTAAGTAAATACATACAGCAGCTCAAGCTTAGAAAACACAAAGGGATTGGTTCGGGAATTACCACCGAAGACACGGGCCTCGCGTGAGGAGGGTGGCTTGGGCGGCTTGCTTTGCAGTGCGGGCGCGCGGCGCGCCAGCCCTGGGCGCTGGGCCTGGCCGCTGGCGCTGGCGCGCTGGGCGCGCGCAACACACGTCGGGCGACCAGCGCAGGCGTATGCAGTGTGCGGCCGCAAAGCGACGTGGCGAGCGAGCGCGCTCGGCTGGCCGGGCGCGCGCGAGGGGTCGCATGGGAGTGGGCGCGCTTGGGGTGGCGCTGGAGCGGCGGCGCGCGTCGCGGGCGGCGCGTCTGAAGCTGCGTTGCGGCATTGTGCGACCACGAGCGACGTCCGGCGGTCTTTGGCGCTACGCGAAGCGACGTCGGCGGCGATGGGTGCGGCGGTGCGATCTTCGATGGTGCGCGTGCAACGGCTCAACGGTGAGGGGCGGTGGGTGGTGCGGTGCAGTCCGCGGTGCGTGTGTCATGCGGTGGGCGTGGGCAGCGCAGGGGTGGTGCGTGCGGCTAGGGTGGGTGGCTCGGGGTGGCTCGATGGTGTGGCTTGGGCCGCTCGGCTAGGGTTTTAGGAGAGAGAGAGAGAGAGAGAGAGAGAGAGAGAATGCGGCTAGGAGGGGAAAAATTAGGAGTTTCTTGATTTTCCTTCTTTTCCTTATTTTTAAATAGGTTAGGAGACCTAAATTCCTTTCCCAAGGCTTTTCTCTTACGGGTCCCTTGCCAAAGAAATTCTTTTCTCTTTTTCTTTTAATTAAGACTCTTTTCTTAAAACTCCACATTCACCATTTAGGGCAAGGCTCAAATCCCAAAAGATTAAATTAATTTTCCAATTAATTTTGTTATGCTATAATCCGATGTGGTACTAAATCCGGAGAGTACGCCGCCGGGGAAGTCGGCTCAATGTACAGGAATGCTTCGCCTACTCACGAACCGGCATGGCCGGGACAAGCTCTCGACGTTATGTCCGCCTCACCCTAGATGATGACATTTCTGCGCACACCGCACTTCTAGCTGGCCGTAAATGTAGGTAAACGCCTAATTCTGTACAAACTCGCGGGCGAGTGCGCATGCCTAAAGACTCAGCGGTGTCGAACACGATGGTGCGATCCCGGCCTCATGCATGCGGCTGTACCACCGATACTACGAAGCTAAGAACGGCCTTAAAGGCGGGCTTGCAGAGCGGGTTTCGAACTAGCGGGCTACAAACTAGGCTTATGCGATGTGGAAGCTAAATCCAATCGGCAACTGGAAAGCAATATGCGTTATGCTTCGCTCTACATGTACAATCGCAAACCGGTGGTGACTAGGTGCGTTATGTCGCTCTCGGCCTCTGCAATCACAGTCGCCTAACACACTCTAGAGTATCCACTAAGCGATTCTGCTAAACATACATAATCATCATCAATCATACATAACCTAGCATAAAAGTAAACTTATGCAATCGGGCATCTTTGGAAGAACAATCCTAGCATGGCATCAAGAAAGCAATCAAGCAAACATGCGCAGTGTCCAACACAACCACTAAGGTCCTATCCACTAATCCATGTTCATAAAAGTAAACGAAACATATAAGGAAATAACTTTCACAAGAAAGCATCGCAAATAATGTCCACACAACCACGGTGAGAATCCTTACACGAAGCAGCGAAATAACTTTCACAATCAAATAATGACCCTCGCAACCTAAGCATTTTAATAAAAACAACCTAATTAAATAAACAATAAAGCGCCAATAGCCGGCAAAGGAACCTAAGCATTTTAATAAAAACAACCTAATTAAATAAGCGGCCAATAGCCTAGGGCCCAAAGAATTACCGATCGAAAGACACGGAATTACCCCAGCCCCAACCCGCACAGGCGCCCCAACCCGCAGGAAGGCAGTCCGCCGCAAGGCACGCAGCGCAGGACGAAGCGGTAGCTGGCATCGGGCGCTGGCGCTGGCGCTATCCCGGCTTGCTAGCAGCGTACGGGCGCAGAGAAGCGCGGCGCTGGTTGCTTGCGCTGTTGCGCGCGAGGCTTGTCGCGATAGGAGCAGCGCGCCGCGGCGACCGCGAAGCGTACGCACGCAGACGCGGCCGCCGCGGCAGCATGGCCGGGCGCGCGAGGCATGAGCAGCAGCGTTTATGTGAAGCGCGAAAGCGCGCGCGCTCGCAGGTCGGCCGTGCGAACGGCGCCAGGCGGCGCGAGCGGCGAGGCCAGCGCGTCTGGCGATGCATGCGAGCAGCGCGCGCGTCGGGCTGGGCGGCGTAGCCTCGGGATCGGCCTAACAGTGGCCGCTGCTGACTGGGTTGGTGCGCTGGAAATCTGGCCGGGCCGCAGTCTGCGGCAAGCCCGCAGGATGTGCAGCCGGGTGGACCGCATGGCGGCTAGTGGTGCCTTGGGTCTCTAGGAGAGAGAGAGAGAGAGAGAGAGAGAGAGAGAGAGAGAGAGAGAGAGAGAGCAGGGTTGGTGCAATCTGCCAAACAAGGGGAAGAGGGATTTCTGATTTTTCCTTCGGTGGTGCGGTGGCTCCTAATTTAAAATGTGCCTAAAATCCTTGGTCCCAAAGCGATCGGGCCACTTGGCGGCTAGGGTTTGGGTTCTTGGTGAGGTCGGCTAGGAGAGAGAGAGAGAGAGAGAGAGAGAGAGAGAGAGAGATCTTGCCAAAACAAGGGCCCAAGCAAACTTACTTAAAAATAAAACTCTCTTGATTTTCCTTACAAACTTCAAAGACCTAATTTAAAGGCCTAAAATCCCTTCCCAAAGCTCAAATCCCATCCACTTTCAAAACCCTAAACAAACTTACAAAATTATAAATAAAAATTTTGCCATTTTCTAAAACACTCCAAACTTCCAAACAACTTGCCCAAACCTCTCATTTCCTACAAACTCTCAAAGACCATTTGCAACCAACAACCATTAAGGGCAAGGGCTCAGGCAGGAATGGCCCCAAATCAATGAAAATCTCAAAAGCGGCAAAATTATAAAAACTACCCTTAAAGGTTAAAGCTCTAACTACCCATCTAAAAACCTCATCCAAACAACTTGCCCAAACCTCTCCCGAAACTCCCTGCAACCAACAACCATTAAGCCGAAAGCGGGAATGATGAAAATCTTGAAAATCCTCAAAACCGTGGGGCAAAAGACCAAACTACCCTTAAAGGTTAAAAAGCTCTACGGCCCTAAATATAATAAATAAACAAGACTCCGCATAATCCGAAAACTCACAGAGAAATGAAAAGCGGGCCGTTACAATAGGCCTAAATATAATAAAATAAACAACTCACTCGGCTCAGGGGCGATTTAACGCACGGCGCGGCGAAACGGCGATTCAGCGGGCACGATGGCTAACTCTTCTACACTAGCTACACAAAACCCATACCTCAAATCACCTCGACTGGCCGGAAATGGCGGCTTAAGCCCAAACAGGAGAAGAAATTGAATTTTGAAGGAAAGGAAGAAGAAGAAGCTTACCGATGGAAGATGACCGGCAATGAGATCGGACCTCGTGACTCGCTTGGAGTTGGGGAGGAAAACCCGCGATCGCTGCCTACTTGGAGTTGGGGAGGAAGAACCGGCTAATCGCTAGTCGGTCGAGGAGAAGAAGAAGAAGCGAAGAAGAAGAGAAATGGAGGAAGCTTGGGCGAGCTCTGCCTTTATATGAGCCTTCTAAAACACGGATATGTATTAGCTTCAATGGTGCGCATAGAATAACAAAGGCGCTTTATAGTGGCTCGGTTGGCGGAAACCGCCCTTGCTTTCTAAAACAGGATATGTTAGATGGCTGAATCTCACTCGCATAGCTATTTAATTCCCTATTTATTTTACCTTTTCCAAGCCCAAGTGGCTCCGCTGGCGCGCTCCTTGCCTAGCTTTGTCTTCACCAAAACGTGTCCTTCCGATCCCATTCAAATCGACTCATACCGATTTTTCCGGCAATTAACTATTTAATAACCGGCCACCATCGGCCCGACCAAAATTACCAAAATGCCCCTGGCCTCGAAGAAACCGGGATGAAATTTCGTGCGTTACAAATTCCCCCTTATAAACTTTCATCCTCGAAAGTCTTCACTTAAGATGGATTCCCGATCCCTGGATCAAATCACTCATCTCATCTCATCCTCCCGCTCCGCAATTAACAATATATAACCGCCCCGCTGGAACTCGACTAAAATTACCAAAATGCCCCGGGCCTCCCGAAACTTTTAATTTCCGTGTTGCTACAATATTCCCTTACGCGTTGTCTTTGACTTTCATCCTCAAAGCAAGAATCCCCAGCGGCTTCTCCTAAGATTGGCTCAAATCCTCATTCAGTGCCAATCGCTCAAAATCAACATCTCATCCTCCCGCCTCCCACGGCCGAGTGGCTTCCAAGCGCGACTCTCCATCGCCTCTTTTACAACGAAACGGATTTGAAAAACACGCACTTTGTCTTTGTCTGGCGAGGCAAGAATCCCCACCGCTTCCTCAAGCTCAAATCCTCATTCACCGCAAACCTTGCAAAATCCTCTCCAGAATGTCAAGCGGACCAACAAAGCGGGGACTCGAGACTTTCCATCGCCAACATCAAACTGAAAACATCGCACCGCCGACAATGACACCTCGCATCGGTGCGCTTTAGGCTAATCGATGGCGACCAACCTCAAACTCCAAATCCGCGCCAAACATGGCGTAATCCTTCCAATCCATCAAACGACCAACAAAACGGACTCGTCAACCTCCACGCCAGCTCTAACCTCAAAACACCTCGACGGCGCGACCTTTAGGAATACATGGCGACCAACCTGCGACAACTCGGGACCCAAAACACGCTCCCGACGCCAAACATCGGCAGAACTTCCGCTCCCGAACCACGAGATCGGCAGCGAAATACAACATACGAGCCAATCTTCTCGACGCATCGAATGGAGCCATCAGATCATCCGCAAAGAACTGGGCTGTTGTTATATGCAAACTCGCCGGATACAAATCTGGGTCCCTTCCGGGAACAATGTGAGACGGCAACGCTACTTAGCCCATACAAAGCCTCGAATCTTGGAGCCCAATCGGTTCACCCTCTCGATCATCGATAATCGTTGTTATCGGTGCGATGCAAAGTTCCATCGATAGCGCACTATCGGTCCTAATCGCCGAACCCTCCAACACACAAGCCCTCAACATATCTTCGAATCGTCACCTCGGGCCGCCCATCGGCCGAGGGTGAAAAGTTGTGCTAAATCGCACTCGTGTTTCACCCTTCCGGAGGATACAATCGAAACGAGAAGTCACAGGCACACCGTGAATCACACGGCGACATAATCCTCACAATCACCGTTCGAAAACAACAGCCTTGTTCCACTGCTCAACAATCGGCCAGTGTCTCCGGGAATGAAGTGTGCGCTCTCAGAGTCAATCGTTCTACCGAATAGTGCGCGCTTAGTCAAATCGGTCGACTATCACCCAAATCGACTTCCTCGGAACTTCCTGAGTCCTTGGCAAACCGAAATAAAGTCCATGGAGATCTCTTCCCATTCCCATAGGTAAGTCCGGTAGTACGCTCGATCTTCCCATTCCCCGAGGTACACTCACGTCTGCAATAAACCTACTGGTTCTCGCCGGTGCCTTCACTACCGACAAGTGAGACCTCGGTGACAAACTCCGCAACATCTCTCTTCATACCCATCCACGGTAATGTCCGCTTAAGATCTTGATACATCTTGGTACCCCGGGGTGCCAAGCAAGCAGAACTGTGGGCCTCACGAGAGCAACTCGCCGCATCGGCTGCAATCCGCAACATCAAACACACAACCGGCCTCATCGTCACCATTGTATGCAGTGAATATACTGAAATCAAAATCTCCGTCGGCTCTAACTCTGTCAACAATCTCTTAAGTGCGGGATCACTCACCGACTATCAATAATCCATTGCCTAATCGATGTTTTGTCGGTCACAATCGAGCTACTTTGGCGGTAACCTCACCCAACAACAAGTATCTCCATGGCTCGAACTCTCTCCGTAATCTGGTGCTGGGAACTCAACAACATCGCGCGAGTCACGCGCCTTTCTACTCAAGGCATCGGCCACAACATTTGCTTGCCCTGCCGGATGGTACAAAATCTCGATCATAATCTTTCACCAACTCTAACCATCTCCTCCGCCTCATATTCTTACGAGTAAGCAGATATTTGAGGCTCTGTGATCGGTAAACATCTCGAATCCGCTCACCATACGGTAATGCCTCCAAATCTTGATGCAAACACCACTGCGCCAACTCCATATCATGAGTCGGATAGTTCTGCTCATATGCCTTGGTGACCACGGAAGCATAAGCAATGACCTTCCGTCTTTGCATCAACACACAACCCAACCCGAACTTGGAAGCATAGGCGTAAAACCACGAAACTACTGTCTCCCTCCAGGGCCCTTGCCAACAGTCTTGAAGTCAATCGCGCTTGAGCACAGCAAAGCTCTCATCACACCTACCGTCCCAAAACAAACTCGACACCCTTCCTCGTCAGACGAGTGAGGCGAGGCGAGCTATGGCGAAAAGTCTTAACAAAGTCCAGAACAAAATCACAAACGGTGCGAAACGCCCCACAGAGCAACCAAGGAAAAGCGGCTCCCAGGCGGACTCCGGGCGAGAGCTTGCATCCACACAAAGTCAACAAGATGCTCCACTAAAGTCAACGGCAAGCATCAGTCTCCACCGAGGTATACAGGGTCCACCACAACGCGCAAATCAACCCTCCCCGCACAGAAGACAACCCACACAGGGAAACCAACCAACCCCAGCAGCAAAACCATTATCTGAATTCTTCTCCACACTTTGGTCAACACAAGCATCACTTGGTCAACACCAAGCACTCTCATTCCAAACCCACTCGGAACCTTGCTAGGCTACTCCATTCGCCAACAACTCACTTGAGGCTACCACAAACCACACTACCCTCACAGCCAATACAAACTCACTATCTCGGCCTCGCCATGAAACTCAGAGGTTTGCACAACCTAGGGTTCTTCCGACAACCTCGAGGGTTCTCGCCAACCCTCGACTAACTTGCCAACCAACCGCTAACAACAACAACTCCATTTTCCCAACAGATCATACATCATAACCATCGCCAATGGCCAACTCAACTCCTTGGAGAGGAGGAACGCTACCGAATCGCCATCCTCCTACTCGCGATCACCAACAACATAACATAACTCCCACAGGAAGGATCGAAGAACTCTCTCAACTCTCTCGACCACGATCAACAAGAAGATCCACAACCAAGCAGGTCTTAGGTCCAACAACAAATCTTACCTAAATAACAACACGATACCACGAGCATGGTATCCTTACCACCTCACTAAAGTCTTACAACATCCACAGAGTCCAACTTTTTCCAAGAACCGAGCACCCACCCCGCAACTTATGGATCCTAAACTTTTATACACGTAACGAACTACAAACACACTTGTAAAGAATCGCCTTTCATTATAGTGATCCAAGCATCAATGTTGCTTTCTCCTAAAAGCCACACTAGCTCCCGGCAGAGATACAACCAATCAATCTAACACCCAAAATCAATTCCACATCGGCACAAACAGCCTGGGCAACCTTGCTCTAACACTAAAAGCATAAATGCCTCATGCCAAACCAAACTTACTTTACATGTCAAATAGCAGCACCATGCAAGGCATCCAACTTCTCCTACAAGGCGTTCTACCTCAGGTATCCAACTCATGGTCCCCAAAATTGGACTCAACTCGCTTCACATGTCAACTCTCCGTGATAGGCATCGCACAAAGGCTGACCGCACGAACAACAAAAAACATCTCTTTTGGCCTTAACACTCAGCGCGTGAGATGCACGCACATCTTTCCACTTCTACCAACCGGCAAAACTCGCCGATAATTACTCAACCTCCGCAAGTAATAATCGGAAAAGCTCCGCTCTCAACATCCTTCACTTGAAGTTCTTCAATACCATCGAACTAGCTCAGCACGTAATTTATTACATGTGCAAACTACCCTAAACTGATCCAAGGCCAAAGGAGTACGCTTAAATTCCGAACTTGATAGAACTATCTCGCTAAAACAGTGCTAAACCTTCACAAAAAACAATCAGATTTAGTGCCAAAGCGGCACACCAAACCAATGCACCTCAAGCGCTACTACACTATCACAAACACATCTTACTACCAACGCAAGCAATAAGGTCAGCAACCTCGGGCGGACATTTAACTCGCCTCTGCAGATATGGGGCTCAACTCTCAATAAATCATGCCTGCCGTATACCTGTCGTTTCGGTGCGCTCCACAATTTCTACTCTTGCATCTCCGCTATGATGATTTAACAACTCGTTAGCCTACTTCCTTAACATGTAGCAAATGAATGGCCTCACTCTGTGGCTTACCAAAAGAAAGAGAAACTAACTCCACCGAGCAATCGAGGAAAACCAACAGACTGATCGCAGCCAAGGGAACACTGCCACCGTGACTTTTGCATTGGCTGTGGTTCCAAATTTTTTACCGGTCAGAAACAACAACACTTTTTTACAGCGTAGTGTATGCCTCATCAACCTCCTCAAGGCTACATCTTCAATTTCATGGTAACCACTCCCTCGGGCAACCAACATAATCCAACAAGGCTCAAGATCAAAGACTTGAGCAAACAGTCCTAGCAGCGCACGAGGACCCGCCTCCAGTACAAACATCACTCATCAAGACAAACATACGCGGACCTTTCTCTCAAGTGGCATTCCGGAAGGTAAAGCACCCTAAATCTCTCCCTACTTCTAGTGGGAAATCATCAATCGGGCCAAGGCTAATAATTACTGGAGTCCATAATCTCTACCCCTCTCTCGAACGACATGTCCTGTGGCATCCCAATCCACTCCATCGATACAACAACAAGCTACAACATACATCACACACCGCTGGAAGTTGGCAGTATGATGGCGCTAAAACTCAAACTAATAATCAGTCGTACCTTGTCACTGGCCCACAACACTACACAAGGCATACATTAGATGACAGCATGGATAAATTCTTGAACCTTTTTCTACAACAAATAAATAAACCCTAGGCGTATTCGATGACTCGTTTGAAAAATAGTGATCGTGGGAAAACGTACTCTACAACAAAAAGGTCAATCTGCATAATATATGACTCTAAGCTCGATACCAATCAGAAGGGACCCAATTCAATGGGGCACTCAAATGGGCTCTTCACTTCTAATGCATGCATTCAAAGCAAAGAATATTAAATGCAGAAGGATTTTGGATCTCCAATTAAAACAAAATATTCTGGGCAACCCCTTTAAAAACTAGACACTGAACTCTGCCCCTCGTTTCTGGGCACTGCTCCAAGATAAAAATACATATCCAAAGTATACTCCGACTGAGATTTCTTAAAATTATCTGCAGTTATAAGTCTAAATACAATAATGTCAGAATCATGCAAGACATTTTCTGTAAAATATTCAGGCCTGCAATGTCTCGCAACCAGTGGCATTCAGTGGGAAAATGAAAGATAAAGAGTCATAATACAGAATCGGGAGTTTGATGATCGAAAGCTACATGACTACAGCCTCCTTCAAATGCATCCTCAGCTGCAGACTTGGTTACCCGTGGAAAACCATACATAATGCGGTGCAGCAATCTAATTACTCAAGTAGAATCCTCTTTACTGGTACAATACGATGAGTAGAGCAAAATCATCTCGATGAGCTGATGCAAGCTATGAAGATAAACACAGCAATAGAGTGCATAGCTTAGCCTCCACACTTGGGCCTCCTGATGCCACTTTAGGGTCTTAGTCCGGGAATAATATCACCACACACGTTTTCCCATACGAAACAAGTCCCGGCTCACCGTCGCATCGTCGGGACGAAGCGTGGCCAATCGGGCTCAAGATCCCGGCGAGCCCGCCTGCGTCACACAGAATGAGCATAAGCATGTACCGCTGCCATACCTGCACTATGGGGGTGTTTCCGCTTAGAGGCAAGTCGCTCTGGGCGTCCGGGCCACCACGCCTAATCTAAATCTCTGGACCGCAGCCATCATATAGGGTGCGAGACCTCGACACGGTAAAACATATGTCATTTGAAACCACCGCACTCCGAGTGCCAAGGAAATCAAGGTTGTGGTAGGTTTGCCACCAAGAAACGCGCCTTACCTTGGTTGTGTGGCAATCGTGGCTACCGCCAAATATGTCGAGAGCAATTTACCGCCGGATGAGGTAATGCTAAGTCATCATCCCGACGGTTAGGCATTTAATACCGCCACCCTCACCCAATATTGCATGCACTACCGCTTGTTAGCTTAATCCTCGCTTGGTCCAGCGGATGAGCATCGTCTCGACGCTCCCCCGCCATGGATGCAGGCGGTCGCTGGGCACAAAGCCTCCATAGATGCCATTCACTCGCAACTTCTAACCTCGCTCCTAGCAATCGCAAACAATTCCAGAAAATCCAATACGTGTCAGCAAGAATACAACGAGTCAGCATGATACTGCATAATAAGGAACAAATACGAAAGCATGCTGGGAAAGGAAACATGAACCCAGTAGTATGGATTAAGCATGAGAAATAAATTTCAGGAAAATCATGCTAATCGGTACTTCGCATAGAGTACCTAGCTATATATGTCATTAAACACAAAACAAGCAATCAATCAAGAATCGTATAATATATCGCAGGTCCACACAACTCCTGTGAAGAAATCCTCACCTTTGGCCTCCGTGTGACGCATTTGACACGAAAAACCTAAATGGCGAACTAACCTTAACTAGCTACCGAACCTATCAATCACAAAAAAATCACACAATAGGCCTAAATATAATAAAATAAACAAGGTCACTCGAGCAACTCACGAGGCGCTGATTTAACGCACCAACGAGCCGACAGACTAACGGGCAAAGAATCGTGGCTAGCTGGGCGCTACCACGAGGGAATGGGCGCGTATGCGCAGCGAAGCGGTTGTGGCGCATGGTGCGCTGCAGCGAGCCGCGCATATGGACACGAGCTGGCTCGCGTGGCGTGCATGCGAGGCGACAGCCATCTCGTGGCTGGATCGCATGATCGCGCGGCAGAGCACGAAAAACAAAGGAGTGAAGAGGAAACGAATTCGGAGCGATCCGAGAGAGGATTCGGGACGAGCCATTCGAGACGGCGAACTCCCTACACTAGCTACACAAAACCCATACCTCAAATCACCTCGACTCGGTTTGAAATGGCGGGCCCAAACAGGAGAAGAAATTGAATTTTGAAGGAAAGGAAAAAGAAGAAGCTTACCGGATGAAGAAGATCGGACCTCCTGGGCACTTCGAGATGAGAACCGCTTGGAGTTGGGAGGAAAACCCGCCGTAATCGCTGGTGGGTCGAGGGAGAAGAAGAAGAAATCGCGTAAGGAGAAGAAGAGAAATGAGGGGAAGCTTTCAGCGTAGCTCGCTTTATACCAACCGCCATTCAAAAACACGGATATGTATTAGATGGTGCGGATAAAATAACAAAGACGCCAAAGTGGCTTGGCTGGCAAGTGGCTCTTGCTCAGCTTGCAGTCAAGGCCTCGCAAGGCGCCTGGCTCAATCTCACTGACGCGCTATTTAATTCCCTATTTATTTTTACCTTTTTCCAGCCCAAATGTCTTCACCAAAATTCTTCGATCCCATTCAAATCGATTCGTATTTTTCCGTAATTAATACTATATAACTTCGCCCCGCTGCCCGTAATTAAAATTACCAAATGCTCCTGGCCTCCCGAAGACCGTGATGAAGTTTCCGCCACGCATAGCTTGTAGTTTTCCTCTGAGTAAGACCGTGAGATGATGGCATCCGAGGTTTGCGGATGGGGTAAAGTGATGTGCTCTCTTTGTGTTTATAATCATAGCTTGCATACATTCTCGCTAGATGACCGCCATCGTATCAGATTGTACCCTAGCTGCTAGATTCTATCAGTAATTCCCGTTACTCACCCATATTTTGTGGTTTTCCACAAAAACCATGGCGCGAGACATGATGGTCAAGGAGGAGCCGCATCATGGAATCCAAATTTATTTTAAACCTCAGTCTTGTTTATGTTTTTATGGTCCTCTCAATGTGCATGTAGTTGGGCATTACGAGAGCTCCTTAGGTTGTTTTCTGGATTCTAACAATCGATGTAAACGTTGCTTTGGATTTTGAATGTTTGAATTAAATCTCTTTATCGTGAGCACGTTTAAAATTGTATTTAGCTTGGAAATGTACTTGGAAACAAGGACAGTTCTAGGACATTTTTGTGTTGTTTTTGAATGGATGTTTATCGCTTTAGTTTTATTCGTAGACCGCATACAACCTGTGCATATTATTTTCTAAGTATTTAAAGCATGCATTGAGGTAAAGGCCTAGTTTAGGACCCCATTCGTGCCTGGTCTTCACAAAAATGTTATAGATAAAAGATTCTATCAATTTAAAATTAAAAGACGCATGTCATAAGAATTAAATAAAATGACAAGTCGTGCGCATGATAGAAAAACAACACAGATGAAACTATCAAAACACAATCAAACCATATAATTAAACTTTATTTGAAATTTTTGAGTAACGTGGCTCAACCTTATGACGCTCGTGGTTGAATCAAGGTTTACAAGCAAATAATGAAACTATTTTGTCATTGGACTATCTGGATTAATGTTAGGGTATATATAGATGATAAAAATACATGAATTAAATCTTTATTCTAAGAACCTAATAAAATTATTAATCAAATATTAAACTACATTTAATAATGCAAGATAGATGGATTCAAAAATTCATCAAATATATAGTAGGTATAATGAAAAGTTGCATGAAAAAATTTAGAAATCATGATTATTTTGAATGATTTTGAAATGAAGAACTAGGAAATGAATTATTATTTTGAATGGATTAGAGGCTGTCAATTATTTTGAGAGAGCTATTTTAGCTAATTTATTTCAAAAGAAAAAAAAAATTGTTTGTAATAACTTGTTAAATTTGACTAACAAACAGCCAAGGGCGTCAACTGAGAAGAATACTTCCTTGTTTTTTTAGTTATGTATTCAAATTATTATAACTTTGTTAAGTGGTAAAACAGAAAAAGGAAAATAAACGGTTTTTGTTTAAAAATATAAAGAGACAGATATGTGGGAGGGATGGTGAAGGGATGAGATTGAATCCTGAAATCTGTCCCCATCTGAACTGTAATTAGCGGTCTAATACCGCCCAAAGAGGCACTGAAAAAGGCCACCCTCTGATCCCAAATAATCTGAAGCAAGCGGTTTCAGATCTAATCTCCCATTCCTCTGCAATGGCTGGCGCCCTCTCGGTGGTGAGGAGAATGTTTACATGGCAAGCTCCTCGGAGCAGGCCGAGCGCTAGTACGAGATGATGGTGGAGTTCATGGAAAAAAGGTTTCCGGTTCCATAGGACAAGGAGGAGCTGGAGCGTGGAGTGAGAGAAACCTCCTCTCCTGGCGGCCTACAAGAACGTCATCGGCGCACGCAGGGCCTCCTGGCGTATCATTTCTCCATCGGCAGAAGGAGGAGACCGAGGCAACGCTACATGACCATGTGTCTCTGTCATCCTGTGACTACAGATCCAAAATTGAGACTGAGCTCTCCACATCTGCTATGGAATCCTCACAAACTCCTCGACTCCAGACTCATACCCTCCGCAGCTTCTGGAGATTCCAGGGTCTTTACCTCAAAATGAAGGGCGATTACTACAGATACCTTTGGCCGAGTTCAAAACCGGCGCCCAAAGGAAGGAAGCTGCCAAAGTACTTTCACTGCTTACAAAGCCGCTCAGGTCTGCTTCCATCCATCCCTTTCTTTCTCTAATTTTTAAACCAGCTTGTAATTCATCTTTACAGGAGATCGCAAACGCTGAGTTGCCTCCTACACATCCCATCCGACTTGGATTGGCCCCTAACTTCTCTGCATTCTACTATGAAATTTTGAATTCACCTGATCGTGCCTCGCAGTCTTGCAAAACAGGTTTCACCACTTTAATATAATATTCCAGTTATCCATTTCTGCTGATTATCATAAAATAAAAGGATTACACATTGACATTGGAATTATTATATATACTGTTTGGTTGCAGTTTTTTATGTTATCTGAGAATCCAATTTAGAATACACACACTGCATGCGTGCCTTGATGTCAGTTTACCATTATGTTCATTTGTTATTTTGCATGCTTAAACCAGGCGTTTGATGAAGCCATATCGCTGAGCTGGATACCCTCGGGGGAAGAATCCACAAGGATAGTACTTTGATAATGTAACTTCTCTGTGACAACCTCACTCTTGGACCTCGACATGCAGGTACAGAATGGTGGTACATTTTTCTGAAATAATTAATCAACTCAACGATTCAAATGAATAGTGATTTAGTTAAATTTTGGGTAACATTATTATGTATTTAGGCAAAGCTATTAGAAGAGCTTAGTATATAGCTGACGTCATATATAGTGTTGACCTTTCTTACCCGTCCTTAACAAGAATTGCAGGCTATCACTCTTTATTTCAGGTTTCATGGGATGTTTGTTTTGATATAGATGATAGTGTGGATGAGATTAAAGAAGTTCTCCTTATGATGATGATGAGAAGCAGGAGATTAGTGGCTCTGCAAAGTAGGTTAAACTATTCTCTTTTTATGTTTTTTTTTTTTGAAGATGCTTGCTAAGCTATTTCTGGGTCCATTCTGAGTTCCTAAGGCTTTCATGTCATTGTTGCTTTGATTGTGACCAAGCTGACAAACGGTGTTTACCTTTTCTAATTAATTATATATATGCTCAAAACCAGTTTCTTTTGTTTTCTTCCATTTTTTATGGTACCATTTGTTTTACATTTTGAAGTGATATGTCTAAGCGTGATGAGGTCTGCAAGATTGACTTCCTCTATTTTGTCGCTAAGCTAATGGCTACACGTTGAACAGTTCTCCTGCCACACTTTTTTTCCACAATTTCCTGTTATTTATTGAAGGAGTTTTTTCTTTTCTTCTTTTTTAAAAAGGTTTTTTTGCTAAAAGGGTTCTTTAAACTAAATTTTCAAATAGGTTGTGCTCTCTTTATTATAGACTGACACACCCATTAAACTGGTAAAATATTTTGTCATATTAACCATATAAGTAATGTTTTAAACAAACTTCAAATTATTATTGTACTAGATATGCCACATACCACTATTTCTCTTCCTTTAAGTTACTTTTCTTAACTATATTATTTTAAAAATAACTTTTGAGATAATTTTATAAAACAATTTTGCTTTAGCATAATCATATTATTATTCTTCAAATTCATTTAAAAATTAAATTTAATAATTTTAAAATTCTAATTTTTTTAATAATTTCTACTTCTATTTAGTTATATTCTAAAATTTCTTATATTCACTAAATTAACTTATCTATTAGTATTTTTTTATTAATTTTATCTAAGATCATTATTGTAAAGGTGATTTCCCAATTTCAAATTCACCATAATTTTATTTAGATTTTTGAAGAATATTACCATTAGATTTTAATAAAGAAAGTGCAGATTTTATTAGATTGTTATCATTAAATCTTACCAAATTAATTTATGTATACCATTACAAAATTAAATCTAAATTTTTAAAAATACCATTATATAATGGACACCTCAAACTCTTAATTTAAAAATTCTCAAACATTTTCAAAATAAAATTTAAAATTTCAAAAGAAAAAAAATCTTAACTCAAAAGTTATAATCAAAATAACAATATAATCTATTTATAATATGAATAATGCTTCTTAAATTATTAACTCTTGAATACTCATTTTTTAAATAATAAATTAATTTTTTTTTTTGAGATTACAAACAATTAGGGGATGGGGAGACTCGAACCCAAGACCTCCGGTGTCGTTAGTGTATAATGATGCCGCTGAGCTACTTGTAAAGACCCGATCCGAATGGGGGTCCTAAATAGGCCTTTACCTCATGCTTTAAAACTTATAAAATAATATGCAAGGTTGAATGCCGATTCTGACAAAAACAAAATACATAAAACATCCATTCAAAATAAGAATAAAACGCCCCGAACTGCCCCCTCGCTTTCCAAGTACTGCTCCAAGCTAAATACAATTTAAAACGTGATCTATAATAAGAGATTTAAATCACATTCAAATCCAAAATTGGTTTACATCAAAGGTTTAATCCGCAACAACCGAAAACAACCTGAAGGGCCCGTGCCCAACTACATGCATTCTGAGGACATTTAAAACATAACATATAAATACAAGACTTAGAGTTCAAAACAACTGTTTCCATGATCACAAATTTCCTCCACCACCCATCCTGCTCTCGCACTATAGTTACATGTGGAAAACTACAAAATAAGGGCAAGTGAGTAACGAATTACTCAAGCATAAGAATCTCAACCGGTGTACAATACGTATATACATGGTCACTTCAGCAAAGGTAATGCAAGCTATGAATATAAACACGTAATAGAGTACATATACTTTAAATCCACACATAAACTTCTCGGATGCCAACTCGTGGTCTTACTCCGAAAATCCACCACACAATACGCCCTATACGAAACAAGTCTCGCCTCACTTGTCTACATCGCCGACACGTTAAAGGTGCACTGCCTCACAATCCCGAGGAGCTCTCCAACAGGCTATAATGAGCGTGATAAGCGCGACCGTCATGCACCGCAAACTCGGGGTGCCGGTCTAGTGGCAAGTCGCCTGTGTCCACCACCATGCCTAACTAAATCTCTTGATCGTGTCACCGAGATAGGGTGAGACTCGACACGCGAAACTATGTCACCAACCACTACACCGAGGTTAAGGAACCGGTCGTGGTAGGTTTACACCGTGAAGCCGCCCTGCTCCTATCGTGGCAATCATGG
The DNA here is from genome assembly GCA_036507275.1 of Sicyos edulis. Classification (NCBI taxonomy): domain Eukaryota; kingdom Viridiplantae; phylum Streptophyta; class Magnoliopsida; order Cucurbitales; family Cucurbitaceae; genus Sicyos; species Sicyos edulis. The sequence continues at coordinate 31,864,570 of CM071852.1, read as the reverse complement.
GCTACACGCTTAAACACGCCGAGGACGCGTTTACCGCTCGATAAGTTAATGCTGTCATCATCCCGACCGCTGGGGCATTTAACACCGCCACCCTCACCCAAGATTGCAAACACACGCTGGGGTTAGCTAAACCTCATCTGGGTCAGTGGATCTAGTATCGCTCGCACGCCCCCGCTGCGGATGGCACAGTACTTTTGGCGCATTCTCGCCCTGATGATGATACCTACCATATTCAAAACCTATAAATGTATACAACAAACAATCTAATACGTACTCAACAGATACAACGAATCTAGCATGATACTACGATGCAAGAACAGATAATAAGCATGCCAGAACTAATAACCTAGTATGGACTAACATGAGAAACAATATAAGAAATCATGCCACTGGAATTCGTAATGCGAGCACCTATCACTAAACATGTTGATAATCACAAACAAGATATGACTTGGGAAGAGTAAATAAACCCAAAGATCCAAAACCCTACATTTTCTTTTCAATCAAATGCACCAAAACTCCAAAGATCCAAGGTTAATCAAGATATGACTTCTCTGAAAGAGTAACAAGAACTCCCACTAGCTCAACTGGCAAGACACACAACTAACCTCCCAAACCACCACTGGTTTGAAACTCAACACTAAAATACACTTTAATTCTCAATTTTTCTTTGCATCTCACTCATGCCTTCAAATACATCAAAAAGCATCAAAATCCTACTTAAGACTATCCAATAATTTTAGTAACTCAAAAGATATAACGGGCCCTCGACGGCTCACTAAATTACCAAAATAATTAGTAGGGGCATACCCGAAGACGGATGAAAACTCTGGGCTCTGCTATAATATTCACTTTTTATGACTTTCGCCTCGAAAGTCCTTAAGACTCAAGCAAACAGATATGTCGCTAATCTCATTCGCCCCTCCCATCCACGAGCGCTTCTTCGTAACTCAAACTCCTCCAATCGAACTTTTACCAAACGGATCTCACGACATGCGAACGCCTTCGCCAAAGACTGTAATATCATAAAGCTTCCTCGGCTCAAATCCCATTCACCGCAGCGCTCAAAGTCCACAATGAGCGATGGGTCCGCACATACCGCCTCAACATCGATACATGAAAACACTATGCACAAATGAGCACATCAACTAGAGGAAAGGCTAACCATACTGCCCGCAACTCACGCTAATCCTCTCAAGCATCTCAAAATGATCCAACAAAATGGGACTCCACTTCTCATACTAAACTTTAACATTACACTCACATCGGTGCAACTTTAAAACTCGTGACCGCCCAAATCTCAAACTCAAAACTGACGCCAGACACTCTACAGAACACTTCAGCCTCTCGCTCAGTAATAACATACGAGCTCTAAATCTTTGTGCATCAGCATACTGCCAACTATAAAGAATCTCAGATCCAAAACAAATCGACACAACCACTCAACCTTTCCTGCAATAATAACACTAAAATCCCGGGTAACACTTACAATACAACGCTTTCAACTGAATCTATATGAACTAATAGCTTTGTAATCGCTACCCACAGGTAAACTTATAAAACTAACACCGTCCTCGCTCCTAGAATAACCTTTGTGGCTACACTCGTGCAAATAACTTAGTCTCAAACTACACATGCATTACTTACAAAAGAATGACATTCTCCATTCGGCGAGGTAAAGTAGTTTGAGCTACTACAACCAATCCGCTAAACATCCGAACTCACATAAATAACCTCAACCACCGCAAATTTTTCCACACCTGATTTCCTACAAACCAACAACTTGAGTAAGTACTTAACCCTGTGAGCCTAACCAACCGCACACTACATAACCACGCCAATCTACTCAACTCAAACTCGACCCAGATTATTGTCCTGAAAAGTCAACCTGCTTATCAATAACAGGCCCTAGAGGGTTCTCCACCAAATCTCTACCTCCATGCAAGCAATGGAACGAGTGTTGCCTCAAATATGAAACACGCCTCACAAGTCCAAACGAGCAACACATACAAAGCAACCTTCCCTCTAGCTTGCCATTGTACACTTTCTCTACCAAACTTCACAACGTGGCTGCTAATCTTGTTAATACACTTTCAACTACTAAGTACAGAATACCAAACAATGGCTGGCAGAGCACGAGCTACACTCACCCATCAAGGATCCTCAAAGGTCAAGACAACTAATCCGTACCACACAATGGTGCAACCACATCCACAACCGATACAAAGGGGTTCCTCCACTGCAAAGGTGCACACAAATCTCCTGTGCCAAACACACAAAGAACCTTAACTTAACTAGGCCAACACTTCCATAGGAGGCGTAACAACCCTTACTCCAACTTCCAGCACACACTCACTCAAGAGTCCGCGCGCTTAACTCGACAAATAACTGCTTCCCAGCAAGGCCCACCAAATTTCTTTCTTTCCCGCTAGCACCACTACCATCAACTCTAAGACTAAGGAATAATCGCAACTCTCAAGGAGAAACAGTCTTCTCACTTACTAAGTCGATACAATAAGAATTGAGAGAGCCTCCACACACGCTGTCTTGCTCACAACAAAGCAACAACACTCTATATCTCACGGGGCAATAAACAGGGGTCCACCACAGACTCGGAACCTCCAACCACACTACAGCTAAGACACACCCTCCAAACACAAAAGGGGCAACTTCCTCAACATCCCGAAACAGTGAAAACAACCAACAGTGTGGCACTAACCACGCCACGAGCAAAACTAACTTCTAGCAACTTCAAAACCACACTTGGCCAACTCAAAGCACCAACCTGCACACATTACACCTAACCAATCCGGACTTACCCAAACAACCGCCACTTGCTTAGTTTACCAAATCACTAAAGAATTTCCCCGCAGTCTACAACCTACACGACTCCGCTAACCAAACAATCACACTGGCCCGACTGAGCTGTGTGAGGTGCTCTCTACAATAAGGGGTCCTTCGCTAACCCTCGCACACATCGCTGCCTAACGGTCTAATAAACTAACCGCTCAACAAACAAATCCCTTTTTCCAAAGATTACAACCATGCCGCCTCGGCCCAATCCTTGAAACCAAAAGACCAAGAAACGCTTTCTGGATAATGCTGTCATCCTCCTACTCAAAGCATCACCATATCGCATTTCCACCCAGGTGTAAGTGACTCCTAAAAGCAACAATCTCCTTATAGCAATTACTTGGTCAGAATTACATGGCTTTGCAACAACCACTGCATTTGTTCAAGCACTATCCTAACTCCAACCATGGACACAAGAGGTTCCACCAAACTACTAATAGGTTCAACTTAACAAACATGCTTAAGCAAATGCACTCCATTTATGAGCACTTTTGTGATTCTTACAACTCCTGACCCCAAAGCCTTTACAACATCCAATTGAGTCCAACTTCTGCCAAGAATCTCAAGCAACTGCTTCTTCCAATGCAACCCTACATGGTTCTCCAAATCTCTCGCCACCGTAACGAATTCATACTGTAAAACACACTTGTGTGTGTACAACTCTCAACCTCTCCTTCAGATCCAAGACTAACAGGTGTGCTGTCTAAAAAGCAACACTAACTTCTGGCAGTGTAGATACAATCAACCAAAGGAACACCAAAAGTTCCATCTCCACACGATACTCAAGTTATGGCAACCTTGCTCTACTAAAGCATAAAATAATGCCAAACCGAATTTACTTTATACCAAGTTCTACCAAGTGTGCTTACACATAAGGCGCTCCAACTCTCTCATAAGGCATCCTACTCATCTTCTAGGCATCCAACTCACTTCATATGCATCCAAATTTCATATCTCATAAGCATCCAACTTCATGCTTCATATAGGCATCCAATTTTCTATCCTCGATAGGTATCCAACTCATGGTCCTCTCACAGCTGACCAAACTCAGCATCTACAATGCCCAACTCTCTCAGATTTAGGCACTGGCAGTAGTTGGATCACATCTACCATCCACAAAGATCTCTTTTGGCCTTAACACTAGTATGAGACTGAGACACGCGTACACTCAACACTTACCAACCACAACTCATTGACTTACTCAACCCCTGCGCACATCGGGAAGAGGCTCCGGGCCTCCTCGCCAACATCCTTTTCGCTTGTAGTCCTCAACTACCACTCAACTAGCCTCTTGCACGACCTAAACAAAGTGCAAATCGCCATAAACGGATCTATAGCATACATGATAAGGCGGAATTTCGGGATTTAATTATAGAAACTATCTGTCTCATTGGGCAACTTTACGCTTAAAATTCAGATTTTTAAAGCGCGTATTACTAAATTCACGTACTTTGGTGTTACTTACATTAAAATTTATGATTTTATTACTAATAAGCCAAGTAAGGTTGCTAAATGGGAAGTGATAAAATTTCATAGGTATATATGCGCTCAAAATTTAAACAATTCCGCTTATGGTATCTCATTTGATCAAGCTTTCAATTACCTAATTTCTTGCATCTCCCACACGATGCCCAAATAGAAAATCTAGGGGCCGGCTCTCTCTGGGCCATGCAAAGAAATGAACCAAAAGGGGTTCTAAATGGGCCTTTACCCCAATGCATGCATTCAAAGTAAAGACAATATACAAATATGATTTCGGATTCCAAGTAAAAATTAAAACATTCAAAGATTCAATCGTAAATCAAAATAAGCCATCAAACTCGACCTGCCTCCAAGCACTGTTTCAAGACAAATACATTTCCAAACGTTTACTCTGATCGAGAGATTTATTAAAATCATTCAAACCTTCTCGAGATACAACAATGCCGGAATCCACAAAAACATTGAGAAAACATCCTAGGGCTCCGTGCCTGACTACATGCATTCGGGGAAATAAAAAGGCAAAGAGTCATAATATAAAAATCGAGACAACAAGCAGTTCCCATGATCACAGCTCCTCCTTCACCATCCTGTCTCGCACATTCGCACTGTGGAAAACCACAAAAATAAGGGCGAGTAACGAATTACTTAGTAAGAATCCCCAACCGGGGTACAATACGATATACATGGTCATCTAGCCGAAAGATATGCAAGTTATGAATATAAACACGAATAGAGCACATAGCTTAAGTCCACACTTGGACCTCGGATGCCAACTCGGGGTCTTAGTCCGAATAATCCACCACACAATACGCCCTATACGAGAAATAAGTCTCGACCTCGGCTGCCTCTCTCGCCGATACGAAAGGTGCACTAGCTCAAGATCTCGAGGAGCTCTCGGTCGGCAGTTGTAATGAGCGTAAGCGCGCACCCGCATGCTCTGCACTCTGAGGGGTGCCGGGTCTAGTGGCAAGTCGCCCGTGTTCATCCACCATGCCTAACTAAATCTCCGGATCGGTGTCACCGACATAGGGGTGTGAGACTGGACACGTGAACTATGTCACCAACCACCGCACATGAGGCTAAGGAACCGGCCGTGGTAGGCTTACACCGAGAAGCCTTCCTTGCCCTATCGTGTGGCAATCAAGGGCTACGGCGAACACGCCGAGGACGTGCCTCACTGCCGGGGCGAGGCAATGCCAAGTCATCATCCCGACCGTTGGGGCATTTAACGATCTGCCACCTCACCCAAGATTGCGGGGCGGCCGTTAGGGTTAGCTAAACCCTAACGGGATCGTGACGAGTACCGCCTCGCACGCCCCCCTGTGTGGATGCAAGTTACGTTATGCATTCGGCCCGGATGATGCTACCTACCTGAACTCTAATCTATAATAACAACAGCAAACAATCCAATACAATCCAATACGTGCTCAACAGATACAACGAACCTAGCATGATACTACGAAGCAAGAACAGAAACGAGCATGCCAGAACGGAACAACCTAGCATGGACTAACATGAGAAACAACATAAGAAATCATGCCAGTCGGGAATTCAGAACAGAACACCTATCACTAAGCATGTTGATAAACACAAACAAACATACAAACAACAATCACATTTAATATCGCAGGGCCCACACAACTCCGGTAAGAAATCCTTACCTGGCCGAGAGGCAACTACACACAAAAACCTAAGCTGCGATCGAACTCGAGCTAACTAACGAGAACCTAACAAACATAATAATAATCACAATCCATAGGCCTAAATATAATAAAATAAATAGAACTCGGCTCGAAAGCAACTCACGCGCGCCACGACACACGAGACGGGCGATAAAGACGGCGGAAGGCTCTTGGGCGCTGATGGCGGCGTTGGTGCGGGCGAAGCCGCACGCCGATGTGCAATGGCACGCAGCTGGGCTGGCTGGTCGTGTCGGACGGACGCGTTAGGCGCGCTGGCTGCAGACGGACAGCGCTGGCGGGCGACGGCTCGACGCGGCACGGACGCAGACGCACGGCGACACGGCGGATCGAAGCGCTGGCGCGCGGCACGGCTGCGACGAGAGGGGGCTCGCAGATCGTGAGTGCGTCGCGACGGCCTCTGCTGGCGCTGTCTGCGGCCAGGACGGCTCAGGCGTCTCGGCTGCGCGTCTTCTTTGGCGCGCTGGGCGTCAAGGGCAGATTCTGGGCGGCCTGCAACAAACACACACACACACGAGCACTTCTTCTTACCTTCGGCGAGCAAGAACACCCAATCGAGAAGATGAAGAGGATGAAGACTTACCCGGAATGACGATCGAATCTCGGAGATGCAAAGGGAGGTTGAAAATCGGCAAGGGCTAGGGAGATATTGGCTTATGCGGCAAAGAGGATGTTGGAGAAGAAAGACAAAACCTAATTTCTTTTTCATTTAACCAAATGCACCAAAACTCAAAGATCCAAAGCTAACCATAATATGACGCAGAAGGAGCAACAAGAGCTCTCCATAGCTCAACTGGCACACATCCCCACATGCTTTTCCGGAGACCCGGGTTCGAATCCCAACTCAAAGTCCACAATGAGCGATAGGTCCGACACATACTGCCTTACACCGATACATGAGAACACTGCACACGGTTGACAATGACAGAAAAAGCTAACCAATATGCAACTCTGCCAATCCTCTCGAGAATCTCAAATGGTCAAACAACAGGAGACTCCACTTATCCCGCTTACCAAACCTCAACACAACTCACAACGGCACAACCTTAAAACTACGCACTGTCCAACCTCAAACTCTAAAACTAGACGCCGAACATCGGCGTAACTTTTCTGCCTGCTCTGAGCTGACAACACTAGCTCTAAACTCCTGCACATCACCTCTGGTCAAATGCAGCAACTCAAGACCCAAAACAAAATTGATGGCCACCAACCTTTTCCCAGAACACTGGAATCCCGCAATACTTACCTTGCAATGCCTCAATGGAACCACAAGAACTGACCGCTGAGAACTGCAACCCAAGGCAACCTCATAAAACCACACTAGTCCCCCGCTGCCTAATCACGGAAACACCAACTCGCAACAAGTTCCAAACGTTCTGGATCACTCCTCCTAAAAGACCATCGGTCAGAGGGTGAAAACACTACAGAACTGCATTCGGCTCATAAGCCTCTTAACAACGCTCTCCAGAACCACGGTTCGTCAACGCACTGCCTAGAAAAATCTTTGTTGCCACACTCTGGTGCCAACAACTCCAACCTGAAACTGACATGCCTCTACTCCATAGAAATGGCCTCTGCACACGAAACGAGGTGCGATCTCTAGCTACTGAAACCAATCCTCCAAATCCGAACTCACACAACAACCTCAACCAGTTGCCTGCTTCCACACGGACTCCTATAACCAACAACTTGAGTGCTACACACCCAGAAGCTCACACAACTACAAACTGCATAGCTATACCAATCCACTCAACTCTAGCTTGACTCGAATCACTGGCTGGACAAGTCAGCCTGCCAACAACCGGGCCCCAGAGGGCTCCCTCCACCAAACGTACCTCCATGCAAGCAACGGAACGAAGCTTGCCTCAAATATGAAACAAATCTCACAAGTCCAAACGATAACACATACAGGCTTAACCCTCTAGCTAGGCTTATTGCACCTTCCCACCGAAACTTCATAAACCGAACTCCACTACTCGGTTATGTAACGGTCCAGTTTTCTATTTCGGTTACCCAGGTGATTTCGGGTCATTATTCGGATGTTCGGATGGGCTGTTAGAGCTATATTAACCCTTAGGGGTATTTTGGTCTTTTTGCCCCCGGTCAGGGTTTTGAGGATTTTCAAGATTTCAGGGCCATTCCCGCTTTGTCGAAGCTTAATGGTTGTTGGTTGCAAGACCCGAGAGGTTTGGGCAAGTTGTTTGGAAGTTTTGAGGTGTTTCAGAAAATGGCAAAATTAATTGTAATTTTGGTGCTTCCATTGAGTTTTGAGCCCTTGCCCTAAATGGTCTTGGGGAGTTCGTAGGAAAAGAGAGTTTTATTTTTAAAATAAGTTTGCTTCGGCCGGGTTTGGAAAGAGGAAGCTTTGGGAAGGGATTTTAGACCTATTTAATTAGGGAAAAAGGAAAGAAAATCAAGAAAATCCCTTTTCCCCTTGTTTTGCAATCTCTCTCTCTCTCTCTCTCTCTCTCTCTCTCTCTCTCTAGCCGACCTCACCAAGAAACCCTAGCCGCCCTAGCCGCACTCCCGCCACTGCTAGCTTAGCCCAGCGCCAGCAGCAGACAGCCAATGCCCGCTCCGCACCAGCCGCCTGTGATTCGCCGCACCGACCTGCATCGGGTCCCCCAGACGCGCCGCACCGACCTGCATCGGGTCTCCTAGACGCGCCGCACCGACCTGCATCGGGTCGCCCAGACGCGCCCGCGCAGCGCGCTGCCGCCTCGCGCAGACTCGCCCAAAGACCGTCCGCGTCTGCGTGCCGTGCTCTGCTCGTCTCCGCGTCGCCGCGCCGCCACAGCGCTGCTGCGCCGCGCGCGATCCGCGCGAAGCCAACACCAGCCGTCCCCTGCCGCGCCAGGCTGCCAAGGCCAAGCGCCCGTTAGCGCTGAGCGCCAGCGGCGCCCCAGCCGCACAAAGAAGCGCCCAAAATCGCCCCCTTGCTGCTGAGACCCGTGTGCCTTCTCGGTTGGTAATTCCCGAACCTATCCCTTTTAGACTTTTAAGTCTGGCTCACTGATATTTATTTAGGATGCTTTTAAAATGCTTAGGTTGCTCGGTTTTCGCTTTAAAGCTCGAGGGTCACTATTTGATTGTGAAAGTTGTTTCTACTCTATTCCAGGTAAGGATTTCTTACCGTGGTTGTGTGGACCCTGCGATGCTATCATGATTGTGCCTTGTATGCTTGGTTGTTGTTATGAGTATATTAGCTATTGAACAAACTTTGTGTTTGAAATCTTGCTAGCATGTTGCTTGTTGTTCATGTTAGTGCCATGCTAGGTTTGTTCTTCCAAAGATGCCATGTCCTGTGATTGTATGAAATTTCCGATGGGTAGGTTACATGTTTTCTCTTTCTTCCATATCGTGTTGCTCTTGTGCCCCTAATATATTCTCGTTAGTTCCATGCAAGGGGTTTAATTATCTTGGCATACCTTGTTCTATTTTATCCTGTTAGTTCCGTGCCGCATAGGCAGTGATGTATAGTGTAAAGAAGATCGTAGGGGTAACTAGTTTAGGTCCCGCTCGGGTAAGACCCCGATGGACATTCGGAGGTGTAAGACCTTGATGGGCATTCTAGGTGTGTAAGTCCCGATGGGCATCACCGAGTTGGAGGTGTAAGACCACGATGGGCATCCTAGGTGTGTAAGTCCCTCGATGGGCATCACCGAGTTGGAGGTGTAAGACCGATGGGGCATCCTAGGTGTGTAAGTCCCGATGGGCATCACCGAGTTGGAGGTGTAAGACCCGATGGGCATCCTAGGTGTGTAAGACCCGATGGGCATCACCGAGTTGGAGGTGTAAGACCACGATGGGCATCCTAGGTGTGTAAGTCACGATGGGCATCACCGAGTTAGAGGTGTAAGACCCGATGGGCATCCTAGGTGTGTAAGTCTCCGATGGGCATCACCGAGTTGGAGGTGTAAGACCCGATGGGCATCCTAGGTGTGTAAGTCCTCCGATGGGCATCACCGAGTTGGAGGTGTAAGACCGATGGGCATCCTAGGTGTGTAAGTCCTCGATGGGCATCACCGAGTTGGAGGTGTAAGACCAGATGGGCATCCTAGGTGTGTAAGTCCCAGATGGGCATCATTGAGTTGGAGGTGTAAGACCACGATGGGCATCCTAGGTGTGTAAGTCCCGATGGGCATCACCGAGTTGGAGGTGTAAGACCCTCGATGTGCATCCTAGGTGTGTAAGACCCCACCGGGCATCACCGATTCGAGGTGTAAGGCCCCGATAGGCATCCTAGGTGTGTAAGGCCCCACTGGGCATCACTGAGTCCTAGGTTGTGTAAGGCCCGAAGGGCATCCAAGTGTAGAACCTAGGATTGGCAGTAGATGAAAGCCCTTGAATAGGCTCGCTCCAGAAGTAGCTCATAGCCTAATTCAACCGTTTTGCTCTAAGTCATTGTTTTATTTGCATGTATACTAGGGTGCTAGATGACTGATGTATCGTATTGTACCCCGGTTGGGGATTCTTACTGAGTATGTTTATACTCACCCTTATTTCTGTGGTTTTTCCACCAGGTAACTTGGGACAACACCAGGATGGCTAGCGGAGGGAGCTGTTTGATCATGGGAAGCTACCGACACTCTGTTGTTTATTGCTTGCATTTATTTATTCAGCATGTACATGGACATGAGTCCTAGGGGAATGATGTTAAAGTTGTTTAAACTGTTTTGAATGTTCTTTTATAAATATTGGCCAGGCTTATTTTACCTTGATTGGATTTGCTTATGAAAATTGTTGGTTATGTTTTAAGTGTTCCCCGTTTCCAAATATTTTGAAAAAGTGTTAAATATGAGCACTAAACCGCTTGTTTAAATATTTAACTTGCATGCTGAGTGAGGACCTAGGTTTAGGACCGTATTCCGTGCCTGTCTTTACAGCTGGTATCGTGAGCCCGAGTCATAGATTCTGTGAGACTAACCCGCTTTGTAGGTTGTTGTCCCCATGATCATCGAGACTCATGCGCCGTCAGTTTGTCTGAGTTCATTAAGCTAAAAGTTTTATTTTACAATACTGCACCTAGTATACATGTGTTAGTCTTGTTGGGTAGTGATAGTCCCGGTGAGGACTAGCTTTGTGTTTAGTGTAGATCGCTTATGCTGAATACACATTGAGGAGCAGGGACGTTTGGTATTTCCAACCGAGAAGTTGGACTGCGCATGTTGATGATGAGACCACGTCCAGGGTTGTCTAGACCCGTAGGCCACCTTTGGCCCTGGCAGTTGAGTTGCCAAGAGAAGAGGTTAGAGGCTAGCATGCCTTAGAGTGAGACCCCTTGAGCAGGGTGTGCTCCAGCCATGAGAGAATTGATGGCAGGTGTAACGACCCAGGTTTTCATCCCGGTCTTCCAGGTATGCTCTAGGGGTATTTTAGTAATTTGGTAAGGCCGTCAGGGCCGTTTATGTCTTTTTCCAGTTGCTAAAATTATTGGATGGATTTATGTAGGTTTTTTGAAGGATTTGTGGTTTGGTTTGAGCAAGGTTTGATGCAAAAGTAAAAATAAAGGAAATTGTGCTGCAGCCGGGGTTTGAACTCGGGTCTCCTGGAAAGCTTGTGGGGATGTGTGCCAATTGAGCCATTAGGTGCTCTTGTTGCTCTTCCTGCATCATCTTATGGTTAGCCTTGGATTTTGGAGTTTTGGTGCATTTGTTTAAATGAAATAGAAATTAGGTTTTTTCCATCTTCTTCTCCAAATCACCTCTTGGCCGCACAAGCTTTCCCCTCCATAGCCTTTGCCGATTCTTCTTTCCCTTGCATCTCCTTGGGTTCGATCATCATCATTCCGGGTAAGTCTTCATCCTCTTCATCTCCTCATTTGGTTATTGATGCTGGCCGAAGGTAAGAAGTAGAGTGTTGTGTGTGTTGTGTGGTTTGCGGCCACCGAGAAGCGACCAAGACCATCGTCGCCGGCCCACCGGCCGCCCCTCGCCCAGATCTGTTGAAGCACCCCCAGCGACGCCAAAGCCGGACAAAGCGCTTTTCGCCCAGATCGCTCGCGACGCTAACGCTTCGCGAGATCGCTTCGCGACGCCATCGCTCGCCCGTGTCGGACAAAGCCGCCGCCAGATCGCCGCGACGCCATCGCTCGCCAGATCGCTTCGCGACGCTTATCGCCGCCGCCAGTCGCGCCAGATCCACCGTCGCAGCCCTCCCGCGACGCCATCGCTCGTCGTCGTCGTGCGATCGCGCCAAGTCGCGTCGCGCGCTGCCACGCCGCTGCCGCGCCGCCAGCGCCGCCTGAAGCCGCCGCCGCGACGCCAGACGCCGCCTTCGCCTCTGCCGCGCTGCGTCCTGCCGCGTCCGTGCCATGCATGCCGTGCAGCAGCGAGCAGCCAGCCCTGCCGCTGCCGGCTTGCGCAGCCAGCTCTCAAGCTCGTGTCGCCGTCGCCGCGTGTGAGTTCCCCTTGAGCCGAGCTTGCTGTTTCTATTGTTTTTAGACTTTTTAGGTATTGACTATTATTGGTTTGTTAGGTTCCCGCCGCTAGCTCGGGATTGTTCCGCACTTAGGATTTGTGTGTAGAAGCCTCCCACCAAGGTAAGGATTTCTTACCGGAGTTGTGTGGGCCCTGCGGTATATTTGTGATTGTTGTTTTGTATGCCTGTGTATGATTATTAGCATGTTTAGCCCTAGGTGCTCGCTCGACTTCCCGATCGGCATGAACTCTTGTATTGTTTCTCATGTTAGCCCATGCTAGGTTGTTCCATTCTCGCATGTTCGATATCTGTTTCTTGCTTCGTAGTATCATGCTAGGTTCCTTGTATCTGTTGAGCACGTATTGGATCGCATTGATTGAATTGTTATTATTGCTATGGTTTAGAGTTCGTAGGTAGCATCATCCGGGCGGATGCATAACTTAACTTGCATCCACGCGAGGGGACGTGCGAGATGGTACTCCGTCCCGATCCCGTTAGGGTTTAGCTAACCCTAACGGTTGGCCCCGCAATCTTGGGTGAGGGTGGCGGTCGTTAAATGCCCCAACGGTCGGGATGATGACTTGGCATTGCCTCATTCCTGCAATGACACGCCCTCGGCGTGTTCGGCCGTAGCCCTTGATTGCCACCGATAGGGCAAGGACGGCTTCTGGTGTAAGCCTACCACGGCCGATTCCTTATCCTCAAAAAGTGCGGTGGTTCAGTGACATAGTTCACGTGTCCAGTCTCACACCCTATGTCGCTGACACCGATCCGGAGATTTAGTTAGGTGTGGTGATCGGACATGGGCGACTTGCCACTGGACCCGCACTTCCATAGTCTGCAGTAGCACGCAGTGCGCGCTTACGCTCATTACAGCGCCGACCGGAGAGCTCCTCGGGATCTTGAGCTAGTGCACCTTTCGTATCGACAGTAGACAGGCTGAGGCCGGGACTCGTTTCTCGTATAGGGCGTATTGTGTGGTGGATTTATTTCCGGACTAAGACCCTGAGTTGGCATCCGAGGTCCAAGTGTGGACTTAAGCTATGTGCTCTATTCTGTGTTTATACTCATAGCTTGCATACATTCTTCTAGATGATCATGTATATCGTATTGTACCCCGGTTGGGGATTCTTCTCGAGTAATTCGTTACTCACCCTTATTCTCGTGGTTTTCCACGAGTAAACAAGCGCGGAGACAGGATGGTCAAGGAGGAGCCGTGATCATGGAATCCTGCTGTCATCTCTCGACCATTTTATTATATCATGACTCTTGACTTTTGTTATTTCCCCGACGAATGCATGTAGACGGGCACGGAGCCCTAGGATGTTTTCTTACGTTTTATGGATTCCAAAGATATTTGTACTTGTGGAATGTTTAAATGGTTTAAATAAATCTCTCGATCGTAGTATGCTTTTAGAAATGTATGTTTTGATTGTTGAATGTTTCTGTCTTTACTTGGGATCCAAACTTATTTTTCATAATGTCTTTTATTTTGAATACATGCATTGGGGTAAAGGCCCATTTAGAGCCCCTTTTGGGTCGGGTCTTTACAGCAGGTCTTTTAGCTATTAGAGAGCGAAGACCCAGTGCGCAGCTTTGTAGCGCCAGCGTAGTGAGGAGTCCCGGCACAGATAGCCCAAATGTGAGAGTTTGTTTAGGAGACACCCCTAGTAGCTCCGTAGCCGGAGGTTTCCTAAGGGCTTGATCAAGCGGTTTATGTTGATGAGTCGATTAGCATTGATGGAGCCGCCGAGTTTGGCAAGTGGAAGCCTGAGGAGCTTGATGCTTTAGAGAACTTGCTGGTAGCGGCAAGGTGGTTGACCAGGTTCGAGTTTATCATCCAAGTGTTGGGATGACCTGGTGTTCAGAGACCGATGACCTGATGTTCAGAGGGTCGAGGCGTGCTGCTCTGTGTCTTTTTTGATGCAAAGAGTGTGGTGGTGGAAGTCCCCGTGAGAGGTGGACCAAAGAGAGTCTCCACCACCACCCGGCGACTGGCACACCGCCAAGTTAGTAGCTTTTGAGAAAGATGTAGAGACATCTTGTCCTCCCGCAAGTCTGCAATGCGTTTCACGCACCAGATTCTTTTAGTACCCTCGTAGCTGTGGGGTAGTGTGGAGTTTGCTTGTCGTGACCTAATCCGTCCGTGGTTTCCAGCTGGCTATTAGTGAGAAGCACCTTCCGTTAGCATGTTCCAAGTGTGGAGCTAGGTGCTGCCACCCGAGGGTTGGCCTGAGTATTCGTTGAGCATCGAGTGGGATGCAGGAGTGGGCCTTGGCTTGTCTGTTAGACGTGATGTCAGAGAGTAGTCTACTCGAGTGTTGAGACTCTTGTGTTGAGGGCCATTGCCCTGTCACCTGGAGTGTGACCTTCCCTACCCCCAGAGGGGCTTAAAGCTCGTAAAGGGATGTTTGTGTTGTAAAGGATGTAGTGCCTGTTGGCACCAAGCTTTGGAAGGAGGCCTAGTTTCAGGCCAGTTGGCACTTTTGGTGCAGGTGGTTCCATGCCCGCCCGGAGTATAGCATCCCCACTAGCCTTGTACCCGTTTTTCTGAGGTTGCACCTGTTTGGGTTGCATAAGAGATCTAGCTCGGTGGTAGTCAGAGAACTACAAGTGTGAGGTCGTTCGAGGGAAAAGTAGGAGCTTTTCAGGGTCACCGAGAGATGGGTGCAAAGGATGTTGTAGGTTGGTGAGGGCTAGCGCATCCGAGTTCTCGCGCTTGTGTTGTGGCCTTGTGAACCAGTTTGTTGGTAGGGTGATTCGACTACCCTTGAGTTTCCTTGGTACGAGTAGAGTTGGCATCGATGATGCGTGGTTGGTCCAGCGTGGGAGCCATGTGTTGGATGGATTGTGCGGAGCACATTTGGTGGACACATTGGTATGAGGTTGTTAGCTTGGTGTGGTTATGCTCTTGTAGAGTGAGTTGGCCAATGGGGCATTTCGTGGTGAGTTGACCCCGAGTGGGTTTGAACTCTTGTTGCTCCCTTGCTAGTTGTGGCTCTTTTTGGAGGCAAATGTTACCTTGTGTTAGAGTTCGTGTTGGATCTTAAGGAATCAAGTTGGAGCTGTGCACGCCAGTGTACTCTTGTGTAGCTCGTTCCTTAGGGTATGTTTTGTGAACCACGAAAGGTTCGTGTTGAGAAACCAGTGCTCAGTCCTTTTGGTGTTAGGGCTTTAGTTCTTGGCAAGTGCCCTAATTTTGATCGTAAGGATACCGTGCTTGTAGTCGGGTTGTTGCTTAGGCAAGTTATGCTAGTTGGCCTTTGACCTGGGTAGAGGAATTTCTTGTTGATCGATGGTTGGAGTTCAGTTGGAACTAATCAAGGGCGGTGGTAGCAAAGCCGCGTAGTTTTTGTCCGTCATTACTAAGAGTGTTGACCGGATCCCTACCCTGGGTAGAAGCTATGATGTGGTCGATACTTGAGTTGGAGAGCCTCACCAGAGCTCAGCCAGACCCAGGCAGTGTTCCTCGGTTGAGTTGCTGAAAGCTGGTAGTCGGTTGACGAGCTAGTTTTGTTTTAGTACCTCCGCGTTGGCTTCGAAACTGTTATATGTTGGTGCTTGTAGTTGGCCAAGGGTTGGTTCCCATGTTGTTGTAAGAGCTAGCTTGGTTGGAGCAAGCGGGTGTGGCCCTGAGGACTTGCTCTTGTTTGGAAGGTTTCAAAAGTTGGCACCTCCTTCGGTGTTTGGATAGATACTGCTAGTTCTAAGTTGGTGGTTCAATCGATTGTGGAGTTTCTGGTTGGAAGATGAGTTAGGCCTAAGCTAAAAGGAGGAAGTCATTCGTTTAGCCAGTTGGACTTGAGAGTTGCATGTCCTTGGAGGCGAGCTTAGCCGATTGTAAGCTTGAGTTGAGTTCTCGCAGAGCAAGCCTTTCTCGTGCTTTGCTCCTAGTTGTTGCGCGTTCGTGGTTGGCATTTAGTTGAGCCAAAGTTGAGGGGGTTGGCATAGAGGTGTCGTGGCATTGGTTGGAAAACTTAGAGTTGTTATCCTCCAGCTTTTGTGTTGCTAGTAGCCGCGTGTTGTTTTATTCCTTGCTGCTCGAGGTTCCCGTGAGAGGAATGTTGTTTGTTTCCCTATCTGGCGATGTTTACCTAGGCCAGTGGCTGATCGGATTGCATTGGAAAGTTTGTTGTCGGCCGTTGAGGGGCTTTAGTTTGTTAGGTTGGCCGAGTGAAGCCTGTGCCTGAACCTTGTCTTCTAAAGGTGGCCGTAGCTGAAGTTTCAGCTGGTGTGTTGGTGGTAGCCGTTTGGTGAACCAGAAAAGTGCCCCTTGGCTTTGGTGCATCGATTTCTCGTAAGATGGTTGCTTTAGTGTTGTGGACGCATGCTAGTTGGAGAAGGTTGCCTAGGGATCGATCACCGGTTGGTGGTTCGAATTGGATTTCGTTAAGGATTGTAGGCACCCAGCTGGGGTTCCACGTGTCTCTTGCGAAGTAAGAGTAGACCGTTTGTTTCAAACACAGGAGGTTCAGTTGTTTGGTCGACATGGTGAAGGGTCGAGGTGTTTGATAACAACTATGAGCATTCAGAGAAGTTACGCCGAGAGCGTGGCGTAGTTTTAGAGCATGTGACCCGTCCCACGAGTTTGCTGAGAGTAGCGCCATAGAGAGGCGTTCCGAGTTGGGTTAGCAGGGATAAGTGAGCCCTAGAGTCGTGAGACCGTTTGAGAGTTGGTGCGAGTCAGAGGGTGTGACTCACCGACTAGCTATCGCATGATTTCTTGAAGCTCAAGTGTTAGTTCGATTTTGGTTGAGATAGTTTGTGGCGGACTCGGTGTCTTTTGGGCTTGAGACTTTGGGAAACCAAGAGGGTCTCTGGTTTCAAGAAGAATTTGTGTTGTCTTAACCGGAGCTTGGTTGGTTAAGAATCAGTGGAGTTTTCCTAGAGTTGTTTTCGTCTTAGGACTTTCGAGGACGAAAGTCTTAAAAGGAGGGAGTATTGTAACGGCCCAGTTTTCTATTTCGGTTACCCAGGTGATTTCGGGTCATTATTCGGATGTTCTGATGGGCCGTTAGAGCTATTTTAACCCTTAGGGGTATTTTGGTCTTTTGCCCCGGTCGTGGTTTTGAGGATTTTCAAGATTTGGGGCCATTCCTGCCTTTATCGAAGCTTAATGGTTGTTGGTTGCAAGACCCGAGAGGTTTGGGCAAGTTGTTTGGAAGTTTGGAGGTGTTTTAGAAAATGGCAAAATTAATTGTAATTTTGGTGCTTCCATTGAGTTTTGAGCCCTTGCCCTAAATGGTCTTGGGGAGTTCGTAGTAAAAGAGAGTTTTATTTTTAAAATAAGTTTGCTTCGGCCGGGTTTGGAAAGAGGAAGCTTTGGGAAGGGATTTTAGACCTATTTAATTAGGGAAAAAGGAAAGAAAATCAAGAAAATCCCTTTTCCCCTTGTTTTGCAATCTCTCTCTCTCTCTCTCTCTCTCTCTCTCTCTCTCTCTCTCTCCTAGCCGACCTCACCAAGAAACCCTAGCCGCCCTAGCCGCAACCCCGCTCAGCCCTGCTTAGCCTAGGCGCACCAGCGACCAGACAAGAAATTGCCAGCCAGCGCACGAGACAGCCAGCCGCTCCGCACCAGCGCCCAGACGCTCCGCACCAGTGCGCCCGCAGACGCGCCGCACCGACTGACGATCGGGTCCCCAGACGCGCCGCATCCGACCAGCATCGGGTCGCCTAGACGCGCCGCGACCGACCAGATCACGCCGCCCGCTACGCCACGCCAAAGCTGCCCGCAACCGTCATGTCTGCGTGCGTCTGCTTCGTCCGCGTCCTCTGCCCGGCTAGCGCTGCGCCACTGTCGCGATCATGCGCTGGCCAACACTGCGCCGCCGTCCCCTGCCCGCGCCAGCAGCGCCAAGTTAGCGCCAGCGCCCAGCGCCCCAGCCGCACACTCAAAGAATACGCCAAATCGCCCCCTTGCGACCGAGACCCCGTGCCTTCTCGGTTGGTAATTCCCGAACCTATCCCTTTTAGATTTTTAAGCTGCTGGCTGCTGTATATTTATTTAGGATGCTTTTAAAATGCTTAGGTTGCTCGGTTTCGCTTTAAAGCTCGAGGGTCACTATTTGATTGTGAAAGTTATTTCTACTCTATTCCAGGTAAGGATTTCTTACCGTGGTTGTGTGGACCCTGCGATGCTATCATGATTGTGCCTTGTATGCTTGGTTGTTGTTATGAGTATATTAGCTATTGAACAGCTTGTGTTTGAAATCTTGCTAGCATGTTGCTTGTTGTTCATGTTAGTGCCATGCTAGGTTTGTTCTTCCAGCATGCCATGTCCTGTGATTGTATGAAATTTCCAGTGGGTAGGTTACATGTTTTCTCTTGCTTCCATATCGTGGTACTCTTGTGCCCCCTGATATATTCTGTTAGTTCCATGCAAGGGGTTTAATTATCTTGGCATACCTTGTTCTATTTTATCCTGTTAGTTCCGTGCCAGGCATAGGCAGGTGATGTATAGTGTAGAAGACTGTAGGGGTAACTAGTTTAGGTCCCGCTCGAGTAAGACCCCGATGGACATTCGGAGGTGTAAGACCCTGATGGGCATCCTAGGTGTGTAAGTCCCCGATGGGCATCACTGAGTTGGAGGTGTAAGACCCGGATGGGCATCCTAGGTGTGTAAGTCCCTGATGGGCATCACTGAGTTGGAGGTGTAAGACCCTGATGGGCATCCTAGGTGTGTAAGTCCCTGATGGGCATCACTGAGTTGGAGGTGTAAGACCCTGATGGGCATCCTAGGTGTGTAAGACCCCACTAGGCATCACTGATTCTGGAGGTGTAAGGCCCCGATAGGCATCCTAGGTGTGTAAGGCCCCACTGGGCATCACTGAGTCCTAGGTTGTGTAAGGCCCGAAGGGCATCCAAGTGTAGAACCTAGGATAGGCAGTAGATGAAAGCCCTTGAATAGGCTCGCTCTAGAAGTAGCTCATAGCCTAATTCAACCGTTTTGCTCTAAGTCATTGTTTTATTTGCATGTATACTAGGGTGCTAGATGACCGATGTATCGTATTATACCCCTTGGGGATTCTTCACTGAGTATGTTTATACTCACCCTTATTTCTGTGGTTTTTCCACCAGGTAACTTGGGACAACACCAGGATGGCTAGCGGAGGGAGCTGTTTGATCATGGGAAGCTACCGACACTCTGTTGTTTATTGCTTGCATTTATTTATTCAGCATGTACATGGACATGAGTCCTAGGGGAATGATGTTAAAGTTGTTTAAACTGTTTTGAATGTTCTTTTATAAATCTTGGCCAGGCTTATTTTACCTTGATTGGATTTGCTTATGAAAATTGTTGGTTATGTTTTAAGTGTTCCCCGTTTCCAAATGTTTTGAAAAAGTGTTAAATATGAGCACTAAACCGCTTGTTGAAATATTTAACTTGCATGCTGAGTGAGGACCTAGGTTTAGGACCGTATTCCAGGTCGGGTCTTTACAGGTTAACGCCAACTACCAAGAACCAGAATACCAATAATGGCTGGCAGAGCGCAAGCTACACTAACCCGCAAGGATCCCTCAAAAGTTCAAGACCCTAATCCAGCCACAATGGTGCAACCTCAACCCACAGCTGATACAAAGGGGGGTTCTTCAACTACAAAGGTGCAACAGCTCCCAGGCCAAACACACAAAGAACCTTAACCGACTAGGCCCAACACTCACAAGAGCAGAACAACCCTTACTGCAACCTCCAGAACACCACTCAAGAGTCCGCTTAACTGGACAAACAACTGCTTCCATGCAGCCAACAAACTTTTTCCCTCTTGCTAGCACCACTACCATCAACTCCAAGACCAAGGAATAATCTGGCAACTCCCAAGGAGAAACTGTTCCTTACAAGCAGACAACCGAAGGACAGAGAGCTCCACACACGCTCTCTGTCTTGCTCAGCTAAGCACAACATCCAACTCTCCTAGAGGCAAAACAAGGGGTCCACCACAGACTGGACCGCCAACCATGGGCAAGAGAAGACTCACCCCGAAACACCAAATCAGGGCAACTCTCAAACTCTGGAAATAGGTAGGACATCCGCCAGGGCAAAACCACTTGCCCCACGAGCAAGGCTAACTTCTAGCAGCTCAAAAACCACACCTTGGTCAACACCAAGCACCAACTTGCCACCACACCGGAACCAATCTGGACTCTACTCCAAACAAACTTTAGCTTGCTAGCCTACCAAATCTGCCAACAACTCACTAGAGGTCTACAGCCTACACAACTCTGGCTTACCAACTGACACTCACTACTCGGTCTGACTAAGCTCTAGTGAGGCTCTCCACAACTAGGGTTCTTCGGCAACCCTCGACACACACTGTCGTCTAACGGTCTAATAGCCAACTGCCTGAACAAACAACTCCTTTTTCCAGCATCACAACCATGCTGGCCTGCTCCGAACCTCGAAACCAAAAAGACCTGAAACGCTTCAGAATGTGCCATCCTCCTACTCAAAGCATCAGCCACATCGTAGCTTCCACCCAGGGTAAGGATTCCGAGCAACACCCTTAGCAACTACGGTCAGGAACTACGCGGCTTCACTACAACCACCATTTGTTCAGTACCATCTGAACTCCAACCATGAACACAAGAGGTTCCACCAACCAAGCTTAGGTTCAACTCAACAAACTTGCCTAAGCAACAACCCAACTACGAGCACGGTATCCTTACAACCTCAACTAAAGCCATACAACATCCACCTGGAGTCCAACTTCTCTAAGCACTAAGCACCAGTTCTCCAATGCAAACCCTACATGGTTCTGAAACTCTCGCCACCAGAACGAACTACACGAAACACACTTGTGCTCACAACTCTCAAGCTTCCTTCAGAGATCCAAGACTAACAGGTGCTTCCCAAAAGGCAACACTAACTTCTGGCAGAGATACCATCAACCAAAGGAACACCAAAAGTTCCATCTCCACACGATACACGAAACAGTGGCAACCTTCCTCTGCTAAAACATAACGATGCCAAACCGAACTTACTTTATACCAAGTCTCTACCAAGTGTGCTTACACATAAGGCGACCAACTCATCTCATAAGGCATCCAGCTCATCTCATAGGCATCCAACTCAACTCATGAGCATCCAACTCATCTCACGGGCATCCAACTCGTGGTCCCTCTGCTGGACCGAACTCGCATCTACAATGCTCACTCAACTCAGGTTTAGGCGCCCGAAGGTAGTGGACCGCACTACCAACCACAAAGATCTCTTGGCCTCAGCCCTAGCGTGAGACTCGCACGCACTAACACTTACCAACCGTCAACCTGCTGACTTACTCAACCCCCAATAACACTGGGAAGAGACTCCACCTCCTCTCGAACATCCTTTCGCTTGTAGTCCTTCGACTACCACTGAACTAGCCCTCTTGCACGACCTAAACAGGTGCAACTGCCACAAACGGACCCAAAGACTAAAGGAGTGCGCTGAACTCCTGACGAATTACAAAACCATTTGTCCTACTCGTGCCAAACTCAGGCCAGAACCAGACTTAGAGCCAAAGCAGCACACCAACCAATGCACCTCAAGTGCCACTACTACCAAATCCACATCTTACTACAAATGGGGCCAGCAAGGTCACAACCTCAAGTGATAAAAACTATGGCGAGGCATACAAGAACTCAACTCAAACAACCATGCCTAAGGCATCTCATCAAACCGAAGTCTCACTACCTACTCTTGCATCTCCACATGATGCTCAACAAAACTCTGGCCGGCTCTCTCAACATGCAGCAGCTAGCCCTACTCTAGGGCTCACCAAAAGAAGAGTGCTCAACTCTACTAAACAACTGAGAAACCACCAACGGATCAAGTCCGATGGGAACACTGCTCGCTGCACCCTTAACTACAGAGTTCCGACTTACTGGCTGCAAAACAACAACACTTATAAGAGAACAAAGATGTCTCAGCAACCTCCTCGAAGGCTACCAACTCTGCAGCTTTTCATTGGGCAATCAGACAATCTGCTAAGGTTCAAGATCCACACCTGAACTACCTAGGCTAGCCCACTCTGAGACCTGCTCCACAAGCATCAACATGAGCAAAAGCCAAAGCTAACTCCTCTCCTGGAGTGGTACTCCAAGGCAAAACACCTCCACCCTCTCACTAGGGGAATTAACAACTGGGCCACACGTGGCCTACGGGAGTCTAACCTCTGCCTCCATCTGGAACGATGTCCCAGCTGTATCTGAATCTATCTGGATATCTCAAAAACCACAACATACAGCTCACACTGCAGGAAGTTGGCATGATGGCGCGCTAAACCCACACCAACAACGAGTCAGAACCAGCTCGTCTTCGCTCCACAACACTACACAAGGCATACACTAGATGAAAAGTATTGTAAATTCTTAACCCTTTTCTAAAAACAGTAAACTTAGGCGTACTGATGACCGCCGAACATTTGGTGATCATGGGGAAAACGACCTACAACAAAAGGTCAGTCTACAGAATCTATGACTCTGAGCTCTGATACCAACTGTAAAGACCAGACCCAAAAGGGGCTCTAAATGGTCTTTTACCCCAATGCATGCATTCAAAGTAAAGACAATATACAAATATGATTTTGGATTCCAAGTAAAAATTAAAACATTCAGCATTCAATCAGAAATCAAAACAGTTTACTGAAACCTGTCCCTGTCTCCAAGCACCTGTTTCAAGACAAATACATTTCCAAACGTTTACTCTGATCAGAGATTTATTAAAATCATTCAAACCTTCTCAGATACAACAATGCTGGAAAAACATTGAGAAAACATCCTAGGGCTCTGTGCCCGACTACATGCATTCAGGGGAAATAAAAAGGCAAAGAGTCATAATATAAAAATCAGAGACAACAGCAGGTTCCCATGATCACAGTTCCTCCTTCAGCCATCCTGTCTCGCACCTTGGTTACCTGTGGAAAACCACAAAAATAAGGGTGAGTAACGAATTACTTAGTAAGAATCCCCAACCGGGGTACAATACGATATACATGGTCATCTAGCCGAAAGATATGCAAGCTATGAATATAAACACAGAATAGAGCACATAGCTTAAGTCCACACTTGGACCTCGGATGCCAACTCAGGGTCTTAGTCCGGAATAATCCACCACACAATACGCCCTATATGAGAAATAAGTCTCGGCCTCGGCGCTTCTCTCACGTCGATCTGAAAAAGGTGCACTAGCTCAAGATCTCGAGGAGCTCTCCGTCGGCGCCGTGATGAGCGTAAGCGCGCACCGCATGCTCTGCGGACTACGGGAGTGCCGGTCTAGTGGCAAGCCGCCCGTGTTCGATCCACCATGCCTAACTAAATCTCTCGGATCGGTGTCACCGACATAGGGGTGTGAGACTGACACGTGAACTATGTCACCTGAACCACCGCACTTTGAGGCTAAGGAACCGGTCGTGGTAGGCTTACACAGGGAAGCCGCCCTTGCCCTATTAGGTGGCAATCAAGGGCAACGGCCGAACACGCGAGGACGCGCCGATCGCCGGGGCGAGGCAATGCCAAGTCATCATCCCGACCGTTGGGGCATTTAACGATCCGCCACCCTCACCCAAGATTGCGGGGCGGTAGTTAGGGTTAGCTAAACCCTATCGGGATCGGGGACGAGTAGTACTGTCTCGCACGCGTCCGCCGTGGATGCAAGTTACGTTATGCATCCGGCCGGATGATGCTACCTACGAACTCTAATTTATAATAACAACGACAAACAATCCAATACAATCCAATACGTGCTCAACAGATACAACGAACCTAGCATGATACTACGAAGCAAGAACAGAAACGAGCATGCCAGAACGGAACAACCTAGCATGGACTAACATGAGAAACAACATAAGAAATCATGCCAGTCGGGAATTCAGAACAGAGCACATATCACTAAGCATGCTGATAAACACAAACAAACATACAAACAACAATCACATATAATATCGCAGGGCCCACACAACTCCGGTAAGAAATTGTAACAGCCCGGATTTCAGTTAAATGGAAATTTGTTAAAAAAAAAAAAGAAAAAGAATAGGAGGGCTCGAACCCTTAGCCTAAAAGAGGGAAGGGAGTTTGGAATTAATTAAGGAAAAAAATAAATGCGTTGGCAAGGGCTCGAAGGGGGGAAGCCTTGGGAAGGGCATTTGAGATTCCCAAAGCCTATTTAACTTAGGGAAGGAAGGAAAAAGAAAAAAAAAGAAAGGAAAAAAACCCCACTCTCTATCGCGAACCCTCACTCTTCCCCTCACCCACGCCTCCGACGCCCAGCCCCCTCATCCACGCCGCCGACGCCCAGTACCCTCACCCTCCGCGCTCGCCGGCGCGCCATGTGCCCACCCGACCCGTCACCAAGACCGAACGACCTTGCAGCCCAGCCCGCGAGCTAGCCAACCTGTCGCCGCGCCGTCGCCCCAACAGCACGCCCGCACCGCTTCGTCCGGCCGCAACCGCACGACCGCGCACCAGCCGCGTCGTTCGTCCGTTCGCCCGCGTCGTTCCGCTCGCCCGCGCGTCGTCCCAGCGTGTCGCTTGTTTGCGCTACTGCCCCGCATCCCAGTGTCGCCCGCCTGCGCGCCGCCGTCCGGATGCCTTGCCGCGCGCGCTCGCGCTCGTGTCTGCTTTCGCCTTGCTTTTTGCCGCGCGCGAAAGCGGTGCCGGCGCGCCAGCGCCCCTGCCGCACCAGCAGCGTCGTTCCTGCTCCTTGCTACCGAGACGTGTGTCTTCTCGGTCGCTCGGGTTTGCTTTAAAGCTCGAGGGTTGTTAGTTGGTTCGTGATAGTTACTTTCCACTCGTTTCCAGGTAAGGATTTCTTACCCGGGGTTGTGTGGACCGTGCGAACACTTGATAGCATATTGATTATTGTAACTATATGAGTTTCTAGTGGATAGGCATCATGCTTGCTTTTGATTCATGTTCGTGTTATGTTCGCGTTCCGTTAGTTCCATGCTAGGGTTCTCTTATCCTGTCATATCCATGCTTTATGTTGTATTCTATTAGTTCCATGCCACGTTCTTCCATCCTGATATATCCATGCTCTCCGTTGAATGCTGTTAGATCCATGTTAGGTTTAGACAGGTGTCGTATAGTGTAGAGGATTGTAGGGGTAACTAGTGTAGGTCCCGCTCGGGTAAGACCCCGATGGACATCCGGAGGTGTAAGACCCCGATGGGCATCCTAGGTGTATAAGAACCCGATGGGCATCACTGAGTTGGAGGTGTAAGACCCCGATGGGCATCCTAGGTGTGTAAGTCCCCGATGGGCAGCACTAAGTCCTAGGTTGTGTAAGGCCCGAAGGGCATCCAGGTGTAGAACCTAGGGTAGTTTATAGCTGTAAGCCTTCGAATAGGCAAGCTCCAGGCGGGCGTATGGTCTAACCCAATTGTTTGCTCCAAGTCGTTGTATGGTTGCATGTGCTTGTGCTAAATGAGATGATTTCGTATTGTACCCCGGTTGGGGATTCTTACTGAGTAACTCGTTGCTCACCCTTATTTTCTGTGGTTTTCCACCAAGTAACTTGGGACAGAGGCTGGATGGCTAGGAGGAGGCTGCTGGATGATCATGGATAGCTGACTCTTAGTTGCACGTTCCTTTTATTGTTTTTATTATTTAGCATGTAGTGGGACTTGGGTCCCTAGGAAAAGCACTCAAAAACTATTTTATGTTTCTCGAACTGTTCCCTTTGATTTGTTTTAAGAAAGTACTGATCAGTCACTTATTTATTATTGGTTTTATTTATCATAACTATGTTTTATTTTAAATTGTTGATTTCAAGGTTTTAAATTGGGAACTCTGAATGATGTTTTCCATTCTTAATCATGCATGCTAAGTAAGGATCTAGGTTAGAGACCGTTTCTCGGGTCGGGTCTTTACAGTTGGTATCAGAACACAGAGTTATAGGTTCTGTAGACTGACTTGCAGTTGTAGGTTTTTTTCCATGATCATCAGCGCTCCGCCAGCCATCAGGTATGTCCGTAAGTTTAAGGTTAAGGGTTAAGAATTACAATACCGTTGCACCTTGCATGTATATGACGTGTTGTTGTGGAGCAGGGAAACCAGGTTCTGACTCATTGTTGGTTTGGGTGTAGATTGTCAGTATGCCAGTCACTCGTAGAGGGCAGGGAGGCTCGAGGCCGACCAGCCAGGGCATTCGTATTGATTCTGACACGGAAGGGACGTCCTTCCAAGCTGATGCTGATGTTAGGCCGCCTACAGGCCCTTCTACTATGTTGCCCAGAGAGGGCGTGGAGGCAACTCAACCTCGGGAGAATACACCGGGAGTTGCTTTTGTGGAGTCCATGAGGGCTCTTATGGTTGGGTTGCTGTCTGACCAGAGGGCCGAGCAGAGGGCTGAGACGCAGCTCTGTAGGCGCACCTGCAGGGAGAGTCCCTAATTCGAGATAGAGCGGTGACCGAGTTGGTTCAAAGAGGACTGCATTGCCACCCGATCACCGCCACTCGGCGAGAGCCAATTGTGAACGAGGCCGTTGTGGCGGAAGGTGCTGAGGATCTGGGCAAGTGGCTGAGGGATTTTTTCAAATGGAAGCCCGAGAAGTTCAGTGCCCCTGGAGAACCATTGGTAGCTGCCAGGTGGATTGCTGAGTTGGAATATACATTTATGGTGATGGCTTGTCTTGAGGTGCAGCGAGCTCGATGTGCAGCTCATGTGTTAGCTGGGCATAAATGACTAAGTGGTGGTGGGATTCCACTTTGAGTGAGAGACCGGCTGGGTCTCCACTTGCCACCTGGGAATTCTTAAAGGCTGAGTTCAAGGCGAAATTTATCAGTGAAGAAGCCCAAGAAAAGATGATTGAGCTGTTCTCAAACCATAAGCAGGGGTCTGACTCGATCGAGGTGTACGAGAAGAAGTTCTCAGAGTATGGATACTTCGCGCCACGCTTGATTGTTACCGGAGTGAAGATCGGGGAAGTTTATTGTGGGTTTGAGATGCGGAGTGTCTCGTGGATGTTAGGGCACAAACCCGAGACTTTTGCCAAGGCGATCTGATTGGCAACGATTTATGATGGGAAGTATCCTCCGGAGCGCGAGTTGTTAGTACCGTAGTGTCGAAGGCCCCAGTGTACTTGGGCCAAAAGCATAAGTTTGACTCCGGAAGTAATGGCTGTGGGGGCGGTCAGCACCGCCAGGGTACTTATCATGGCAGAGACCAGCATCGGGACCGTAACCGTGATCAGCCTCGCCAACAGGGCGTAGGGAGGCCGCCACCGTATTGTAGATCCTGTGGGAAGCATCATTGGGGACCTTGTGGTGGTAACCCTAGAGCTTGCTATAACTGTGGTAAGGAGGGGCATCAGGCCCGGCATTGCAATCGAAGCGATGGTGGTGGCGCAACACCAAAGCTCGTGACGAGGGAGAGTGTATGCTACGACCGCCAGAGGTCGAGAGCCGGGGCATGATGGTAGGACGCTCCTAGTTCTTGACCACCTTGCCCTTGTGTTGTTTGATTCGGGTTCCACACATTCTTTTATTTCTGTTGTTTTTGCTGAGCATGCTTGCATGATTTTAGAGCCCCTTGGATTTGAGTTATCTGTTGCTACTCCCTCGGGAGTTAGTATGTTCGCTAGCCAGAAGGTAAGGGATGGTCGGATACGGGTATCCGACGAGTCTCTGCAGGTTACGCTCATAGTGTTAGCTATGAGTGGTTTTGACGTAATCCTCGGTATGGATTGGTTGGCTGATAACCACACTATGATTGATTGCCGCCGTAAAGAGGTGGTTTTCAGGCCGCCGAGCAGGCCTAACTTTAAATTTCGGGGCACCCAGAGTGGGGTGTGTCCGCCAGTGATTTCGGCAGCTAAAGCCCACCGTTTGCTAGCTCGAGGAGCTTGGGGCTTTTTGGCTAAGTTTACCGGAGAGAGCTGTGATCAATTATCTGTTGAGCAAGTGCCCATTGTGCAGGCGTTTGCAGATGTTTTCCCTGAAGAATTGACTGGGCTGCCGCCAAAGAGGGAGGTGGATTTCTCAATAGAGCTTGAGCCAGGGACTCGTCCTATTTCGAAAGCTCCTTATCATATGGCGCCAGCTGAACTGAAAGAGTTAAAGGAGCAGTTGCAAGAGTTGCTTGACAGAGGATTTATTAGGCCGAGTGTGTCCTCATGGGGAGCACCCGTGCTGTTTGTTAAGAAAAAGGATGGCTCGATGCGTCTATGCATTGATTACAGGGAACTGAACAAGGTGACTATCAAGAACAAGTATCCACTGCCACGTATCGACGACCTGTTCGACCAGCTCCAGGGAGCTTGTGTGTTTTCAAAAATTGATTTGAGGTCGGGCTACCACCAGTTGAGGATTCGGGATGCAGATATCCCCAAGACAGCTTTCAGGTCGAGGTACGGTCACTACGAGTTCGTAGTCATGTCATTTGGACTGACGAACGCCCCAGCAGCATTCATGGACATGATGGACAGAGTGTTCAAGGCATTCTTGGACCGCTTTGTCATCGTATTTATAGATGACATTCTTGTGTACTCTAAGTCTAAGGAGGACCATGCTTCGCTTTGAGGCGATTTTGACGACCTTGCGCGAGAACCACTCTATGCGAAGTTTTCAAAGTGTGACTTTTGGCTTGAGGAGGTAGCTTTTTCCGGGACACGTTGTGTCTAAGGAGGAGTGGTCATGGACCCTTCGAAGATAAAGGTCGTTAGTTCGTGGGCCAGACCGACGACTGTGTCGGAGATTCTAGCTTCCTGGGTCTGGCCGGATATTACCGTCGCTTCGTTCATAATTTTTCTGTCATAGCGGCACCGCTTACTCGTTTGACGAGGAAGGGCGTCGATTTAGTTTGGGATAAGAACTGCGATGAGAGTTTTGCTAAACTGAAAAGTAGTTTGACGTCTGCGCCGATGTTGGCGCGGAGGGGACGGGGGTTTCGTGGTGTCTGATGATGCCAGCAAGTTTGGTTTGGGTTGCGTTACGATGCAACACGGTAAAGTGATAGCGTGCGCCTCGAGGCGATTGAAACCGCACGAGCGTAACTATCGGACTCATGATATGGAGTTAGCGTGATGCGTCTTTGCACTTAAAATCTGGAGGCACTACTTGTATGGGGAAAAGATTTAGATTTTCTCGGACCACCAAAGCCTCAAGTATTTCTTCACTCAGAAGGACCTGAACATGAGGTAGAGGAGGTGGTTGGAGCTTGTAAAGGATTACGACTGTGAGATCCTGTATCACCACGAAAGGCAAATGTTGTGGCGTATGCACTAAGTAGAAAGACCTCGCATCTAGCAACGTTGGCAAATCCCAAAAGTATCATAAGGAAAGACCTCGGGAGAGCAGAAATAGCAGTGTTGTTAGGGGATGTTACCTCCAGGGTAGCTCAGTTGACCATCCAGCCTTCGATAAGGCAAAGGATTATCGACGGCCAGTTGGGTGATCCTAAGTTAAAGAGTCTGTATGAGAGGGTTCAGGCTGATGGTGACTTCGATTTTGTGATATGTGCAGATGGTGGTTTGAGATATAAGGGTCGGCTATGTGTCCTAGCCGATGCTGGTATTCGTACAGAGTTGTTGACCGAGGCTCACACCTCGCCTTTTGCATGGCACCCAGGGGGTAACAAGATGTATCAAGATCTTAAGCAGACGTTTTGGTGGATGGGGATGAAGAGAGAGATTGCCCAGTTTGTCAGTCGGTGCTTCACTTGTCAGCAAGTGAAGGCGCCTAGGTAGAAACCAACAGGTTTGCTGCAGCCGCTCGGGGTGCCACAGTGGAAGTGGGAGGAGATCACCATGGACTTTATTTCGGGTTTGCCCAGGACTCCTAGAGGTTATGCACAGATTTGGGTGATCGTTGACAGGTTGACCAAGTGTGCACACTTCATTCCCGGCAGGATGAGCTACACCGTGGAGCAGTGGGTGCAGTTGTTCCTTGAGCAGATAGTTAGGTACCACGGAGTGCCAGTTAGGATTATCTCCGACCGGGATTCCCGTTTTACATCCCGGTTTTGGAAAGCCCTTCAGGCAGGTTTGGGCACAGAGTGCAGCTACAGTACAACCTTCCACCCACAGACCGATGGCCAGACAGAGCGGGTAAATCAGATTTTAGAAGATATGTTGCGAGCCTGTGTGTTGGATTTCCTGGGTAGTTGGGACCAATACTTATATTTGATGGAGTTTGCCTACACCAATAGTTTCCAGTCGACCATTCAGATGGCACCGTTTGAGGCATTGTATGGTAAGCGCTGCAGATCCCCAGTATTCTCGGAAGAGGTTGGAGACAGGCAGGTATTGGGTCCAGAGTTGCTCCAGTTGACCAATGAGGCTGTCCAGAAAATCAGAGCTCGTATGTTGACTGCTCAGAGCAGGCAGAAGAGCTACGCCTATGTCAGGCGTAGAGAGTTGGAGTTTGAGGTTGGCCAGCACGTGTTCCTTAAGGTAGCTCCGATGCGTGGAGTTCTGAGGTTTGGTAGGAAGGGGAAGCTGAGCCCCAGGTTTGTTGGACCATTCGAGATCCTCGAGAGGATTGGGGCCGTAGCTTACCGGTTAGCATTGCCGCCATCCTTGGCTGCAGTGCATAGTGTGTTCCATGTTTCGATGCTCCGCCAGTATGTGGCAGACCCTTCGCATGTCATAGATTTCGAGCCTTTGCAGCTAAACCATGACCTTAGCTTTGAGGAAAAACCCATAAAGATCTTAACATTTGAGAAGAAAGTCTTGAGGAACCGAGCTATTGATTTAGTGAAAGTGCAGTGGCGGAATTAGAGAGTTGAGGAAGCTACTTGGGAGTTGGAAGGGGAGATGAGGAGAAATTACCCGGAGTTGTTTTAGTGCAGCAACTTCCGAGGACGGAAGTCCTCAAGGAGGGAGTATTGTAACAGCCCAGATTTCAGTTAAATGGAAATTAGTTAAAAAAAAGAAAAAAAGAATAGGAGGGCTCGAACCCTTAGCCTAAAAGAGGGAAGGGAATTTGGAATTAATTAAGGAAAAAAATAAATGCGTCGGCAAAGGCTCGAAGGGGGGAAGCCTTGGGAAGGGCATTTGAGATTCCCAAAGCCTATTTAACTAAGGGAAGGAAGGAAAAGGAAAAAAAAAAGAAAGGAAAAAAACCCCACTATCTCTCGCAAACCCTCACTCTTCCCCACACACCCACGCCGACGCCCAAATTTCTCCCCACCCACGCCGCCGCGCCAAAGACCCTCACCTCGTCACTCGGCACCGCCATTGCCCAACCAACCCGTCGCCGACCGAATACAGCCTTGCGGCCAGCCCGTCGCCGCCGCACCGCCGCGCCCAGCGCCCGCCCGTCTCATCCGTCAGGCCGCAACCGCACGACCGCGCACCAGTCGCGTCGCTTGTCCGTTCGCCCGCGTCGCCATGCTCGCCCGCGTGTTGTCCCAGCGTGTCGCTCGTTCGCGCGCCGGCCCCGCAGCCCAGGTCGCCCGCACGCTGCACGCCGTTCAGACGCCTTGCCGTGCGCCCACTCCAGCGTGTCTGCTCGCCTTGCTGCGCGCCCGAGCCAGTGCCAGCGCCAGCGCCCCTGCCGCACCAGCAGCGCCGTTCCTACTCCTTTCTGCCGAGACGTGTGTCTTCTAGGTCGCTCGGGTTCGCTTTAAAGCTCGAGGGTTGTTAGTTGGTTCGTGATAGTTACTTTCCACTCGTTTCCAGGTAAGGATTTCTTACCCGGGGGTGTGTGGACCCTGCGAACACTTGATAACATATTGATTATTGTAACTGTATGAGTTTCTAGTGGATAGGCATCATGCTTGCTTTTGATTCATGTTCGTGTTATGTTCGCGTTCCGTTAGTTCCATGCTAGGGTTCTCCTATCCTATCATATCCATGCTTTATGTTGTATTCTATTAGTTCCATGCCACGTTCTTCCATCCTGACATATCCATTCTCTCCGTTGAATGCTGTTAGATCCATGTTAGGTTTAGACAGGTGTCGTATAGTGTAGAGGATTGTAGGGGTAACTAGTGTAGGTCCCGCTCGGGTAAGACCCCGATGGGCATCCTAGGTGTATAAGACCCCGATGGGCATCACTGAGTTGGAGGTGTAAGACCCCGATGGGCATCCTAGGTGTATAAGACCCCGATGGGCATCACTGAGTTGGAGGTGTAAGACCCCGATGGGCATCCTAGGTGTATAAGACCCCGATGGGCATCACTGAGTTGGAGGTGTAAGACCCCGATGGGCATCCTAGGTGTATAAGACCCCGCTGGGCATCACTGAGTTAGAGGTGTAAGACCCCGATGGGCATCCTAGGTGTGTAAGTCCCCGATAGGCAGCACTGAGTCCTAGGTTGTGTAAGGCCCGAAGGGCATCCAGGTGTAGAACCTAGGGTAGTTTATAGCTGTAAGCCTTCGAATAGGCAAGCTCCAGGCGGGCGTATGGTCTAACCCAATTGTTTGCTCCAAGTCGTTGTATGGTTGCATGTGCTTGTGCTAAATGAGATGATTTCGTATTGTACCCCGGTTGGGGATTCTTACTGAGTAACTCGTTGCTCACCCTTATTTTCTGTGGTTTTCCACCAGGTAACTTGGGGACAGAGGTGGATGGCTAGGAGGAGGCTCTTTGGATGATCATGGATAGCTGACTCTGAGTTGCACGTTCCTTTTATTGTTTTTATGATTTAGCATGTAGTGGGACTTGGGTCCATAGGAAAAGCACTCAAAAACTATTTTATGTTTCTCGAACTGTTCCCTTTGATTTGTTTTAAGAAAGTACTGATCAGTCACTTATTTATTATTGGTTTTATTTATCATAACTATGTTTTGTTTTAAATTGTTGATTTCAAGGTTTTAAATTGGGAACTCTGAATGATGTTTTCCATTCTTAATCATGCATGCTAAGTAAGGATCTAGGTTAGAGACCGTTTCTCGAGTCGGGTCTTTACAGAAATCCTTACCTAGCCGGGAGGCAACTACACACAAAAACCTAAGCTGCGATCGAACCCGAGCTAGCTAACGAGAACCTAACAAACATAATAATAATCACAATCCATAAGCCTAAATATAATAAAATAAATAGAACTCGGCTCGGGAGCTACTCACGCGGCGCGGCTGACACTTAGACGGGCATACAGCACGGCGGGGCTGCTGCTGGGCGCTGATGGGCGGGTTGGTGCGGCTGAGCTGCACGTTGGACAGGCAATGGCACGGCGCTGGGGCGCTGGCTGCGCGTACGGACGGGCGTTGGAGCGCTGGCTGCGCGCATGTAAGAACCCGACCCAAAATGCGGTCCTAAACCTAGGTTCTCACTTATCATGCAAGTTAAATACTTCATCAAGCGGTTTAGTGCTTCATATTTAAAACCTTTCAAAACATTTAAAAGCGGGGACACTTAAAACATAAACAACAACCTTCATTTAAGCAAACCAACAAAGTAAAACAAGCCTGGCCAGTGTTTATGAAATCATACAATACAATTTAAACAACTGTTAAAAACATCCCCTTAGGACTCCTGTCCGACTACATGCTGAACAAATTATGCAAACAATAAAAGACAGAGTGCCGGCGGCTCCCATGATCAATCGCTCCCTCACTTCGCCGTCCCAGGTCTTTGTCCCAAGTTACACAGTGGAAAACCACAAAAATAAGGGTGAGTATAAACATACTCAGTAAGAATCCCCAACCGGGGTACAATACGATACATCAATCATCTAGCACCCTAGTATACATGCAAACAGTTACCAACACAGATCATAGCTCAACGAGCTTACAAGGCAGAATCTGGAATCCTCGGAAGTCTCCTACTTCCGGCCTAATGATTGGCTCTCATAACCAATTCCGGAACAACTTCGAGTGTCTTTCTCCCTCGGCCAATTGATCAGCTCAAAAACCGATCCCAAAGATGTCCGACACCCTAGAGGGTCTTTCTCCCTCGACCATATGATCAGCTCAAATGCCAATCCCAATGGGTGTCCTCAAGGGCCTCTTACCCTCACTAACAAATCTGGACTATCGAGAGAGTACCCGAAGTCTGGCTCTAAACTGGAAAGAACGGGTGTACTCACGAACATTAGCCCGGGGGAGCTCTCCGAACCGGCGACTAACGCGTGTGCGCGCACACCGCATGCTGCTGCAACCGGCGTAAATGTGGGGGCCTAAGTACAAACTACGCTGGCCAGGTACGCATGCCTAAAGACTCGGAACGGTGTCACTGAACACAGTAGTGCGAGGCCCTCGGCACTCATCTGTGCAGCCTGGACCACCGACCTGAAGCTAAGAACCAGCCAAGGCAGGCTTGCACCGTTGGTAGGGTTCCGCTCTAGCAGGCTACAAACTAGGTTTATGACGATGTGGTAGATAAATCCACATCGGCTGCTGGGGGGAAGCAATGTACGTTATGCTTCGCTCTACTCCCGACCGGTGGGGACAAAGTACGTTATGTCCGCTCTCAGCCTCCGGATGATGACAAACTCTACTATACTAGCTAAAAGTACAAATTAACTGATTCCTGACTAGACATACATATCAACATCAATCACACATAACCTAGCATGATACTACGAACTTAAAGCAGGAATCTCAAGCATGCTGGAAGAACAATCCTAGCATGGCACTAACATGTACAAACAGGCAAACATGCTAGCAAGAGTGCAATCACAAGCTGTCCTATCCACTACTCATGTTCATACAAGTAAACATGCATATAAGGCTTAATCAAGAAAGCATCGCAGGGTCCACACAACCACGGTAAGAAATCCATACCTGGAAACGAGCAGAAATAACTTTCACAATCAAATAATGACCCTCGAGCTTTAAAGCAAAACCGAGCAACCTAAGCATTTTAGTAAAAACAACATAATTAAATAAACAGCAGCCAACAACCTAGTGCCCAAAGGAGAAAAGACTCGGGAATTACCGACCGAGAAGACATAAGGTCACCCCCCAGCCCGCACGGCAGGCGGGTTTGTCCGTCGCAAGGACAAGCGGTATGGCGCGCCGGCGCTTAGCGAGGCGAGGACGTGCGTGACGCAGCCGCCGCGCAGGAGCGAACAAGCTGGCCGGGTAGCGCGGCGAGACGCTGGTCTGCAAGGACAGCGCGGCGCGCGATGCGTCGTCTTGGCGGCTGAGCGGCGCTGGTGACGCCAGCGTCGCGGCAGCTAGCGGAGCGGCTCGGCGCGTTTAAGCGGCTTTGGTGCAAAGCAGCGCGCGCGCGTCTGGCGCGCTGGGTTGGCGATGCGATGCGCGTCTGGGCGCACTGGGCCGGGCGATCTGCAGGGCGTCTCGTGCGGAGTGGTCTGGGCGGTATCTTTGGCCGGCCCGATCTGATGCGGCCAGGGTGTGGTGCGGCTAGGGCATGGCTGGGCGGCTAGGGTTGGGTTTTCTTGGTGAGGTCGGCTAGGAGAGAGAGAGAGAGAGAGAGAGAGAGAGAGAGAGAGAGAGAGAGAGAGAGAGAGATTGTAAAACAAGGGGAAAGAGACTTTCATGATTTTTTCTTCCCTTTTCCTAGTTTAAATGGGTCTAAAATCCCTTCCCAAAGCTTCCTCTTTCAAAACCCGGCCCAAACAAACGTTTCTTTCTAGAAAAACGTATTTTCCTATAAACTCCCAAAACCATTTAGGGCAAGGGTTCAAATCCCAAAGGAAGCACTCAAAAACCCATTAATTTTGCCAATAACTAAAATACCTCCAAACTCCCAAACAACTTGCCCAAACCTCTTGGGTCTTGCAACCAACAACCACCAAACTTCGACGAAGGCAGGAAAGGCCCTGAAATCTTGAAAATCCTCAAAACCCTGACCGGGGGCAGAAAGACCAAAATACCCCTAAGGGTTAAAACAGCTCTAACGGCCCATTCGAACATTCGAATAATGACCCGAAATCACCTGGGTAATCGAAATAGAAAACTAGGCCGTTACAGCGCACGGACAGGTGCTGGGCAGGCGCGCGGGCGCGGATGCGGACGGACGCAGAGTGCGACACGAAGCGGACTGGGCGCGCGGGCAAGCAACGCGATGCGGCGGGCGTGCGACGGCGACGGCGAGCGCGCGATCTGGTCCGTCACGACGACCTCTCTTTGGCGCTGTGTCGGCTGCGACGGCACAGGAGTCTGGCCGCTCTTCTTTGCGCGCAAGGCGTCTGGGCAAACTTGGGCGTGCTGGGCGGCCTGCAACAAACACACACACACATGAGCACTTCTTCTTACCTTCGGCCAACAAGAACACCCAATCGAGAAGATGAAGAGGATGAAGACTTACCCGGAATGACGATCGAACCTCAGAGATGCAAAAGGAGGTTGAAAATCGGCAAGGGCTAGGGAGATCTTGGCTTGTGCGGCAAAGAGGATGTTGGAGAAGAAAGACAAAACCTAATTTCTTTTTCATTTAACCAAATGCACCAAAACTCCAAGATCCAAAGCTAACCATAATATGACGCAGAAGGAGCAATAAGAGCTCTCCATAGCTCAACTGACATGCATCCCCACAGGCTTTCCCAGAGACTCGGGTTCGAATCTGTAAGAACCCGACCCAAAATACGGTCCTAAACCTAGGTTCTCACTCAGCATGCAAGTTAAAATACTTCATCAAGCGGTTTAGTGCTCATATTTAAAACCTTTCAAAACATTTAGAAACGGGGAATGCTTAAAACATAATCAACAATTTTGTTTAAGAAAGACCAACGAAGTAAAACAAGCTCAAGCAGTATATAAAAACATTCAAAATGGTTCAAACAACTTTTATAATGTTTCCCTAGGACTCTGTCCATCTACATGCCGAACAAATATGCAAACAATAAAGACAGAGTGCCTGGCAGCTCCCATGATCAATCAACTCCTCCGCTTAGCCGTCCGGTCTTTCGCCCCAAGTTACCCGGTGGAAAACCACGAGAAATAAGGGTGAGTATAAACATACTCAAGAAGAATCCTAACCGGGGTACAATACGATACTTCAATCATCTAGCACCCTAGTATACATGCAAACAGTTACCAACACAGATCATAGCTCAACGAGCTTACAAGGTAGAATCTGGAATCCTCGGAAGTCTCATTCTTCCGACCTAATGATTGGCTCTCATAACCAATCCCGGGACATCTTCGAGGGTCTTTCTCCCTCGGCCAATTGATCACCTCAAAAACCGATCCCAAAGATGTCCTACACCCTCGAGGATCTTTCTCCCTCGACCATATGATCAGCTCAAAAGCCAATCCCAATGGGTGTCCTCAAGGGCCTCTTACCCTCGCAATAAATCTGGACTATCGGGAGAGTATCCGAAGTCTGGCTCTAAACAGGAAGGAACTGGTGTACTCACGAACATTAGCCCGGGAGCTCTCCGAACCGGCGACTAACGCGTGTCTTGCGCGCACACCGCATGCTTTCTTTAACCGGCGTAAATGTGGGGGCCTAAGTACAAACTACGCGGGCGTGTACGCATGCCTAAAGACTCGAACGGTGTCACTTTGAACACGATGAGTGCGAGGCCCTCGACACTCATCTGCATGCGGCTGTACCACCGACTGAAGCTAAGAACCGCCAAGGCGGGCTTGCACCGTTGGTAGGGTTCCGCTCTTGCAGGGCTACAAACTAGGCTTATGCCGATGTGGTAGCTAAATCCACATCGGTCACGGGGGAAGCAATGTACGTTATGCTTCGCTCTACTCCCGACCGGTGGGGACAAGGTGCGTTATGTCCGCTCTCGGCCTCTAGATGATGACACCTAACACACTAGCTAGAGTATAGAGTAAACGATTCCTGGCTAAACATACATAATCATCATCAATCATACATAACCTAGCATGATACTACGAACTTAAAGCAGGAATCTCAAGCATGCTGGAAGAACAATCCTAGCATGGCACTAACATGTACAAACAAGCAAACATGCTAGCAGGAATGCAATCACAAGCTGTCCTATCCACTAATCATGTCCATAAAAGTAAACATGCATATAAGGCACAATCAAGAAAGCATCGCAGGGTCCACACAACCACGGTAAGGAATCCTTACCTGGAAACGAGCAGAAATAACCTTCACAATTAAATAATGACCCTCGAGCTTTAAAGCGAAACCGAGCAACCTAATCATTTTAAAGGCATCCTAAATAAATATACAGCAGCCAGCAGCTTAAAAATCTAAAAGGGATAGGTTCGGGAATTACCAACCGAGAAGGCACGGGGTCTCGCAGCAAGAAGCGGGCGCTTTGGCGCGCTTTGCCGCAGGCGGCTGGGGCGCTGGGCGCTGGCTCGGGCGCTAACGGGCGCTGCTGGGCGCGCTGGCGCGGCAGGGGACGGACGAGCGGCACGGGCACGCAGACGCGGACGGTGCTGGGGCGCGGGCGCGCGGCAGGGGCGACGCGTGCGGCGCGGTGCAGGGCGGCCTGGTGTGGGGGACGGCGCGGCGCGTCTGGGCGACCCGATGCAGGTCGGTCGGCGCGCGTCTGGGCGACCTCGTCGCGGAGCGGCTAGGCTGTCTGCGTGCGCTGGCCGACGGCCAGCTCGTGCACTGCACACTGAGCAGGCCGGCAGTGAGCGAGAGTGCGGCTAGGGCGGCTAGGGTTTCTTGGTGAGGTCGGCTAGGAGAGAGAGAGAGAGAGAGAGAGAGATTGCAAAACAAGGGGAAAAGGGATTTTCTTGATTTTCTTTTCTTTTTCCCTAATTAAATAGGTCTAAAATCCCTTCCCAAAGCTTCCTCTTTCCAAACCCTACCAAGCAAACTTATTTTAAAAATAAAACTCTCTTTTCCTACGAACTCCCCAAGACCATTTAGGGCAGGGCTCAAAACCCAATCAAGCACCAAAATTACAATTAATTTTGCCATTTTCTAAAACACCTCCAAACTTCCAAACAACTTGCCCAAACCTCTCGGGTCTTGCAACCAAAGAACCATTAAGCTTCGACAAAGGCGGGAATGGCCTGAAATCTTGAAAATCCTCAAAACCACGACCGGGGCAAAAGACCAAAATACCCCTAAGGGTTAAAATAGCTCTAACGGCCCATCCGAACATCCGAATAATGACCCAAATCACCGGGTAACCAAATAGAAAATCGGGCGTTCTGTAATCCCACCGCAACACAAATTCCTTTATTTTTTTTCTTTTGCATCTATCCATGCTCAAACCCATCCACAAAGCCTAAAAAACCTACATAAATCCATCCAATAATTTTGGCAACTGGAAGAAGACATAAACGGCCTTGACGGCCGGACCAAATTACCAAAATACCCCTAGGGCATACCTGGAAGACCGGGATGAAAACCTGGGCCGTTACATTCTTACTGAGTATGTTTATACTCACCCTTATTTTCTGTGGTTTTCCACAAGGTAACTTTGGACAGCGACTGGACGGCTAGAGGAGTGGCTGCTTGATCATGGGACTCCCCCAGCAACTCTGCTTACCTTATTTTGCTATTTATTGTTATCAGCATGTAGCCGGCACGGAGCCCTAGGATTTTCATTATTGAACCTGTTTAACAGTTTGAGATTTCTGGATGTTTTAACTGTTGTCGAGTTGTTTGAGCTTACTTTAAATACTTGAAATGCTATGGTTTTAAATGTGTTGGTTTTGAAATAATCTCTGGCTGGAGTTGCTTTATGTTTTACAGGATGAAATAAATGTTTTGAACAGGTTCCAGGATTTGACGGGTTTAAACTGCAAATTTGCAATAGTTGTTTTAAATTCTTTTATGTTTTAATGTGCATGCTGAAGGTAGGATCCATTTAGTACGCTGTTTTAGGTCGGGTCTTTAGAGTTGGTATCAGAGTGCAGAGTCATAGATTCTGTAGACTAACCTGCCTTTGTAGGTTGTTGTTTGTCCCATGATCATCAGCACTCCAACGGCCGTCAGGTAAGTCCAAGTTTGTTGTTTAAGGGTTTTTTTACAGTACCGCATCTAGTATACATGCATGGTTTGTTGTTTCTTTGTTGTGGCCGCAAAAGTCTGAGAGTGGACTGACCCTTGAGGTTTGGGTGTAGACTGCTAGTGTGCCGGTTACACATGGTAAAGCAGGGATGCTGGTACTGCCAGCAGAGGAGTTGGCATTGAGCCAGTTTTGTTTGAGACCACGTCCAGGGTTGGTCCGACCCGAAGGACAAGTTTGGCCCAGTTGTTAGTTTCCTCATGGAGGAGGTCGAAGCTACTTTGCCTCGGAGTGCAACTCCCGTAGTGGAGTTTGTTTTGGCTTTGCTTGTGTTTGGTTGCTAGTAGAGTAGGTCCAAGTGTGGACTAGCCTAGGTGGTTCAAGTGTAGATCTTGAACCTTGGTTGATTGACAAGTTACCCAAAGAGTGGCTATTGAGTTAGTAGATTTTGAAGAAGATGTAGAGACATCTTTGACCACTTGCAAGCCTGTTGTTGTTTTACAGCCAGTTCTGCTAGTACCCCGTAGCCAGAGTGTAGTGTGAAGTTTACTTGTCTGGACTTGATCCGTCTGTGGCTTCCAATTGGCTAGTAGAGTGGAGCACTCTTCTATTTGTGTGTTCCCAAAGTTGAGTTAGTTGTTGCCTTCCGAGAGTTGGCTGGAGTATTTGCTAAGCATCGAGTGGAGATGCAAGAGTAGACCGTGGCACGTCTGTTAGACGAGATGCCAGAGACTAGATTGCTCGAGTGTCGAGATTTTTTTTTGGAGTGCCATTGTTCCCGTCACCTGGAGTTGCGACCTTCTTCGCCCTACCCACAGTAGGATGTAGAGCTCGTTTGTATTTGTTTTGTGTTGTAAAGGATGTAGTGCTTGTTGGCACCAAGCTTTGCGAGGAGGCCTAGGTTCAGGCCAGTTCGCACCAGTGGTGCAGGTGGTTCTACGACCCACCAGAGTATAGCATCCCCACTAGTCGTTATACCCGTCTAGTCATTGTACCCGTTTACTGTGGTTGCACCTATTTGGGGTTGCTTTAGAGATCTAGCTCGGTGGTAGTTAGATGACTACAAGTGTAAGGATGCACGAGGGAAAGCAGGAGCTTTTCCAGGGTTACCGAGAGTTGAGTACGAAGGATGTTGAAGATTGTTAAGGGCTAGCGCATCCAAGTTCTCGCGATTGTGTTGTGGACGTGTGAGCCAGTTTGTTGGTAGTGCGATTTAACTACCCTTAAGTTACCTTGGTCTGAGTAGAGTTAACATCGATGATGCGAGATTGATCCAGCGGTGGAGCCATGAGTTGGTTGGTTTGTGCGGAGCACATTTAGTGGACACATTGGTATGAGGTATGTTAGTTTGGTGTTGTTATGCTTTTGTAGAGTAAGTTGGCCAATGTTGTGTTTCGTTATGAGTTGACCTTGTGTGGAGTTTGGACTCTTGATGCTCTTTTGTTCGCTGTGGCTCTACTAGGATGCGAATGTTGCCTTTGAGTTAGAGTACTTGTTGGACTTGGATTTTATGGAAACAAGAGGAAGCTGTACATGCCGGTGTACTTTTGTATGAATCGTTTCGTGGTATAAGTTTTGGGAACCACGTGTGGTTCATGTTGTGGAGCCAGTGCTCAGTCCTTTAGGTGTTAGGGCTTCAGTTCGTTGTCAAAGTGCCCTAGGTTAGGTTGTAAGGATACCGTGCTCGTAGTCGGGTTGTTGCTTTAGGCAAGTTTCATTGGTCTGACCTCGACCTGGTTAGAGAAACTTCTTGTTGTTTGATGGTTGGAGTTCAAATCGTACTGAATAAGAGCGGTTGTAGCGAAGCCGCGCAGCTTCTAGCCATCATTGCTAAGAGTGTTGTTACGATCCTTACCCTGGGTAGAAGCTACGATGTGGCTAATGATTTGAGTAGGAGGATGACACATTCTGTAGCGTCTCTGGTCTTCTCTGTTTTTCAAGGAGTTGGAGCTGGCTACATAGTGGAGATGCTGGCTGGCTAGCATAGTTGAGATGCTGGAGGGAGTTGTTGCTCGTGTAGCCAGTTGACTGTTAGACCATTTGATGACAGTGTGTGTCCGAGGGTTGTCGGAGGAACCCAAAGTTGTGGAGAGCCTCACCAGAGCTCAGTCAGACCCAGGCAGTGGACCGGGGTTGAGTTGCTGAAAGCTTTGTGGTCGGTTAACAAGCTAGAGTTGTTCTTAGTAACCTCCGCATTGGTTTCAGAGCTGTTAGCAAGATGGTGCTTGGTGTTGACCAAGGTGTGGTTTCCATGTTGTTTCAAGAGCTAGCTTGGTTGGAGCAAGCGGGCGTTGCCCTAAGGACTTGTTCCTGATTGGAGAGTTTCAGAAGTTGACCCCTCCATCGACATTTGGGTGAGTACAACACGTTCTGAGTTGGTGGTTCAGTCTGTTGTGAAATTTCTCTGTTGTTACTCCCGAGAGAGTTGGTTGTTGCCATTTTTGTTGAGCAAGGTAGGGAGGGTGTGTGGAGTTCGCTGTCCTTCGAAAGTCCGCTTGTAAGAAACCGTTTCTGCATAGGAGAAGTCAGGTTAGTTCCTCTGTTGTGGAGTCGGTTGGATAGGTGCTAGCAAGTTGTAAAGTTGTTCGGCTTCTTGAGGGCAACGACCAGCCCAGTTAAAGGATTCCTGCGTTGTGTTGCTAGCAAGTTGCAAGTTGTTCGACCACACCAGGGCAGTGGCCAGTCCAGTTCAAGATTTTTGCGTTGTTGTTGTAAAGTTGTTGGATCTTTAGAGTTTGAGAAACCCCTAGTTCTCGTGGTGGTTGAGTTGCGCCGTGGTTACCAGCCTCGAGTCTTAACCTTAGAGGTAGCATTGCTAGTTCGTGTTGCTTGTGATCCGTCAGCCATTATCATTGTTGTTATTAGTGTTCTTTGGGACCCGTGTTGTACCTGTTGAGATGTCCGGTGCGTGGAGTTTTGGTTGGCAAATTAAAAGGAGGAAGTCCTTTTGAATAACCAGTTAGACTTGTGAGTTACGTGTCACCTTTGAGGCGAGCTCTGCCCCGTTGTAAGCTTGGATTTGAGTTTTAGTAGAGCAAGCCCTTCTTGGGTCTTGTTCCTAGTTGTTGCACGTTCTCAGTTGGTGTTATAGCTGAGCTAGAGTTGAGTGGGTTGGAACAGTTGTTCAGTGCCCTTGGTTGGTTAGACCTTTGAGTCGTATTTCCCCCAAGTTGTTGTGTTTGCAAGTAGCCGCGTGGTGTTATTTTCCTTGTTACTCGGGTTTTCCATGAGAAGATTTTGGTTGATTCCTAGTCTGGCGGTGTTTTCTTTTAGGCCAATTACTGGTAGAGCTTTGCGTTGGAATGATCATGGTCGGCCGTCGAGGGGCCTCGGTTTGTTGGTTTGGCCATGTTGGGCTTGTGCCCTGACCTTGTTGTTTAGTGAAGCCGTGGCTGAAGTTTCAACAAGTGTGTGTGGTTAGCATGTGAAGAAGCAGTGCAGAAGCCGGCTGAGTGGTTGAAGCCGTCTCATTTATTTCGGAGACTTTACGGGGAGATCGTTGGGAATCCATCTTGGGGTGGCAAGCACCCTGAGAGGAGTTCTCAGTTTGTGTTTTAGCCATCCGGTGAACTAAGAGTGAGCCCCTTGGCCTTGGTAAGGTGATTTCTTAATAAGTTAGTGGCTTAGTTGATTTCGACCAGTACCAGTTGGTGAAGTTTTCCTTTAGGATCAGTCGCCAGTCGGTGGTTCAAATGGTTCTGTTGAGGTTTGTAGGCAAGCATTCTAGTTCGCTAGTCTCCTGTGAAGCGAGTGGAGGCCGACTGATTTCTGGGATCCGAGAGGTTTAGTTGATTGTCGACGTGGTGTACTGTTGAGGCTGTTTGTTAACAGCTGTGAGCCCTAGGGTT
Source organism: Sicyos edulis (assembly GCA_036507275.1). Classification (NCBI taxonomy): domain Eukaryota; kingdom Viridiplantae; phylum Streptophyta; class Magnoliopsida; order Cucurbitales; family Cucurbitaceae; genus Sicyos; species Sicyos edulis. The sequence goes on along the minus strand of CM071852.1, from coordinate 31,820,538 downwards.
GTAGGACTGTTTGAGAGTTGGAGCAAGTCAGAGCAGTGGCTTACCGATTAGCACTGCCACGTCTCTTTCTTCAGAGCTCTTTGTATATCTCGTTTTGGTTGAGGTAGTTTGTGGCAGACTCGTTGTCGTTGTGGCTTTGAGCCTTTGGAACCGAAAAATGTTTGAGTTTTGAGGAGTAATTGGTGGAGTTTTAACGTGGAGTTCAGTTGGTTAAAGTTCAGTGGAGTTTTCCCGAAGATGTTTTAGTCTTAGGACTTTCGGGGACAAAAGTCTTAAAAGGAGGGAGTATTGTAACGGCCCAGATTTCTGTTCTGATTCCCTAGGTGTTCAATTAATATTTTGGTTGTTTGGTTGGGCCGTTAGGGCTATTTTAGTCTTTCACTAAGCTCGGTAATTTTATTCAGTTTTAGGTTCTTGGAATTGGAGTCTATTCTTGTGTTTTGGTGGCTTGGATTGAAAAAGAAAAATTTAAACGAAAAATGTTCGAGTCAGGACTCGAACCCAGGTGGCTAGGAGTTGGAGTTGGTTGTTGTTTAAATTAAGAATTAATTAGTGTTGCTACTAGGACTCGAACCGGTGACCAGCCAGACTTTGGAAGCTTGTTCTAAAAAGAAGAAATAGGAAGTTAAAAATGCGTCTGTTGGGATTCGAACCTGTGACCTTCTAGGCTTTTGGAAGCTTGTGTTGGAAAGGAAAATTAAGATTTTAAATAGTGTGCTACTAGGATTTGAACTTATGACCAACTAGGCCTTGGGATGCTTGTTTTGGAAAAGGAAATTAAAAAGTATTTAAAAGTGTCATTGGGAGGATTCAAAGGGGAGATGGCCAGCAGTTGGAATCGAAAAATCAAAAGGACACGTCGCGTGATGGGAGTGTTTTTAATTCAAAGTTATGGAAATAGAATGAGTCCATCGATTTCTCTAGTGGCTTTTTGAGATTTCCTCTTCTTCCAGGTGATTTCTCTCTGCCTCTTCCCCAAATTTCATTCATTTGTTTTTCCCTTCCCATTGTCGAAATCCCCTCTCTTCTCCTTGCAATGCCGAGAGTCTCTCACCATCTTCTCCTTGGATCTGTTGCTGTTGCAGAGAGGAAACCTTGCCGCACATCTTCTTGCACTAATCTTGGTTGGCAGAGAGCTCCCTTGGCCGAAGGTGTGATTGCAGCTGAATCCGTGAGGTAAGTTTTTCCACAAGCCGAGAGCTATCATTTGTTGTTTGGTTGTGCCCTAACCGAGGTTCCTTCTTGTTGTGTTGCCAAGCCCTAGCATAAGTCACCAAACAACCCATCGCAAGCCACACGCACGCCCACGAGTAGCAGCCTATTCGCCCATCGCAGCCAACACCCACTGCTGCTAGATCGCCCAGCCGCTCCTCTTCGCCATCACCAAACAGCCCTTCGCAAGCATTGGATCCGCAGCCCCTTAATCGATCGCATCACCGTTCGCAGCCAAAAACACAACCACACACACATGGGAGCCCTCGTAGATCCGTGCACAGCAGCGATCCTTGCCGAGCCGCTTCGTCCTTGTGATCGCTCACGCCTAATCCTCTTCGTCGCCCCTCAGCCGCAAACTGTTTCGCAGCAGCGAGCCTTCACCCTTCACTTCAAGCAGCCGCACCGAGGATAGCCTCCTTGCTCGTTCATTCGCATGTGCAACTGCTAGTGCCTTCGTCGTCGCCCAGCTGCAGCACCGCCGAGCATTAACACCCATTTTTGCCCGCACACGCTGCCATGCCACTTAGCCTTGCAGCAGCTAGCCTCACCCTGGCCCCTTCGTCGAGCCTTTGAACTATCATGCGCTGTTCTTCTCGGTTAGGGTAGTTCTCGAGCCCTTGTCTATTGGTGTTTAATTGTTAGGTAGCTACTGGTTTAAATATGTTGTTTATATTACTATTTCTTAGGTTGTTCGTGTTGGTTCTGCAGCTTAAGGAGCAATTAGTTATCGTTGTATGTTTTTGCTGTTTCCAGGTAAGGATTTCTTACCGAGGGTTGTGTGGGCCCTGCGTTCATCACGACTGCTACTTTTATATGTTTGACTGTTATGAGCATGTTAGTGGATAGGCTATGCTTTGATTGTTTACGAGCATGTTATGATGTGATATCCTGTCTTGTTTTGGCTAGCATGTATGTTTCCCTTGATATGTTAGTACCATGCTAGGTTGTTCTCCGGCATGCATTCCATTGTTATCTATTGAGCTTGTTTGGCCTGTTAAGGTACGGGGCGGGACTCTTAGATAGACTTGTTAGGATTTGTCTTCATCTAGAGGCTAAGAGCGGACATAAAGTATATTATCCGCACAGGCCGGGATCACAAGTTACATGACGTATGATGCTTCTGCCCTGATAGCCAGTACGGATTAGCGTATCGGTATAAGCCTAGTTTGTAGCCTGCTAGAGCGGAACCCAGCACAGCAGACGATGTAAGCCTGTCGTGGCCAGTTCTTAGCTTCAGGTGTGCAGTGGTCTTATGCTGCTTATAGTCGAGTGTCGAGGACCTCGCATTACTGTTCGTTGAGTGACACTACTCTGAGTCGTAGGTATGCGTACCTGGACTGGTGTAGCACGTTTAGGCCCCACGTCCTTACACGGTTTGCAGCAGCATGCGGTGTGCGCGTATGGGCATTAGGCACCGGGAGGAGATTTTCCCCGGAATAATGCTTTAAGTACACCATTTCCTTTTCGAGTCTAGTGCCATACACCGGGTACTCTCCCGTGTGTTCAGGACAATTTAGAGAGTTGGTCAGCAGTTTGGACATAACGTATCTTGTCCCAGTGATTGGACATTCGTGTCCTAGATGATTGGACCTTCGAGTCCCAGTTGTTGGACATTTTTGTCCCAATTTTAGGATCAGTTAGAGAGTTGATCAGTAGGCCGGTGGTAAGAGACCCTGATGATTCAAGAGTCGCATGGTTGACTCAAGGGTTTGATGTATGTTGGTAGTGGTTGTATGTATATTAGTATGTTGTATGATTGATCTTCGTATTGTACCCTGGTTGGGGATTCATACTGAGTATGTTTATACTCACCCTTATTTTCTGTGGTTTTCCACCATGTAACTTTGGATAGCGATTGAACTGCTAGAGGAGTGGCTGCTCAATCATGGGACTCCGCCGACAACTCTACTTACCTCATTTTGCTATTTATTGTTATCAGCATGTAGCGGGCACGAGCCCTAGGATTTTCATTATTGGAACCTGTTAAACTATTTGAGATTTCTTGATGTTTTAATTGTAGTTGAGTTGTTTGGACTTACTTTAAATACTTGAAATGTTATGGTTTTAAATGTGTTGGTTTTGAAATAAACTCTGGCTAGAGTTGCTTTATGTTTTAGAGGATGAAATAAATGTTTTGAACAGGTTCCAGGATTTGACAGGTTTAAATTGCAAATTTCCAATAGTTGTTTTAAATTCTTTTCTGTTTTAATGTGAATGCTGAAGTAAGGATCCATGTAGTACGATGTTTTAGGTCGGGTCTTAACAGTTGACTTCTATCAAATTGTTTCAATCTCATTCGCTTTCTTCATTAACTCGTACATAGCGACTCACCATCAACTTCTTACTTATTGGGTCAAGTAGCTTGTACCCTATTGTTCTTTCATTATAGCCAATAAACACATATTTCTTGCTCTTATCTTCGAGCTTTGTTCTTCGCTGATCAGGTACTGTGCATGAGCCACACTACCAAACACTCTAAGATGCGAAACTTTTAGCTTTCATTATCTCCATGGCTTTTGCGGTGTCTGATCACCGAACTTCGCATGTGGACATTAATTTTGCACATAATTATGCATTGCACTTCTTCCACCTAAAGTACTTTCGCGTACTTTTACTCTTCATCATTGCTCAAACCATGTCAAGAATGGTTATGTTCTTCCTCTCAGCCACGCTGACTCGTAGTGTCCTGTATGGACGTTGGGAGCTGTGTTACAAACGTGGTTATGATTAGCATGAAATGATCCCGCGACACGCAAGTATACGTGGTATGTAGCAAGTAATAAGTAAATTATCGTACTCCACAAGGACTGGAAAATAAATTGAGGTAATGTTTAGAATTGAAAAGTAAATTGCATGAAAAGTGTTGTTCATAAGATTTTAGGTTTTCGCAAGAAAAAGAAATAACTAAACGAAATAACAGCTTTGATAAGTGAAGGTTAAACGAAGATACTTGTGAGAGCTATAGCAATGCAATAGCAAGAAACATGCGGTAAGGTAATCTATCATACTACGCTTACAAACTAATGCTTCCGCTTTCATTCAGCATTTAGCCCAAATTCCGTTGTGACTAAGTGTAATTAAACTCGCGCTACACACATAATAGTTTTGAGTTTATTCCTAACCTTCGATTTAAAATGTTGCTGACGCAACACTACCTATTAAACATGCATGACAAACTTAGATCATTCCTCTTCCGATTTATAATCTATTAGCTTGTTTGGATGGCCGGTCAACACTTACTGTTTTGATGAAGTTCCTATCTTACATGCCCCAGATTAACCCTTCCAATTCCTACGTATAACATGCTACTAACACTCACGTTCCCCCAGTTTTACCTTACTAGAATTAGTTCATAATAACAATAGAGAACACATAGCACAATGTAGCAAACATCATAGAATTGTATTACTAAATTGAAATAAGTCTAACAATATGTCTTAACAAAAACAAAAGAAAATAAAAATAGTAAAGTGTAGTGTAGATTGATTCTCTGCAATTCTCCGAGAAGAAAAATAAGGCAAGGATCCAGCTCGCTTTTCCCAATTACATCATGTCCCTTTTATAGAGCTAGGTCGTCGAGCCTCCGATGGTTCCAAAATGGTGAAAATCAATTTGCAAGAAGATTTCTCCTTTTAATTTCTTGCCATCTGTGTTTGATTTTTCTAAGGCAGGAATCCCGAGATTTTAGCAATCCGTCTCTTCATTGTCTGGTTAGTCAACTTCTTGTTGGCAGATTCTTCCTTCCTTTTTACTTGTAGTGCAACTGGCCTTGATCTTCCGAGCTTTAGTACTCGCGCTCACGCGTTTTGATTTCCTTTGTGGCAATGCTTCCTTAGTGTTGATCCTGCAAAATAGAAATAATCATAAGTTTCTACGAACTTAATGCTATCTGCGCTTATTTTATATTTATTTTGGATGATTCCTGATATTTAGCATTCAACTCCGCTAATGCACAACATTAGTTAATTACACCTTAAAGCGCGCACTTTTGTCCTTGCAGACGCTTGATATGAATTGAATAGCACGCAATATGATCCAGATTTGGGCTGAAATCTGACTCTATTCTAGAGTCATCACACAACATTTTGTTGAGGAGTGTATGGTGCGGTTAGAAATCGTCTTATGCCTTGCTCCTAGCAGTACTTCCTAAACACTATCGAAGTATATTCTCTATCTCTGTCAGATTGCCCAGCTTTAATTCGTCTACCAGTTTCCTTTTCCACCTTCACTTTGAATTTTCTGAATGCCTCAAATCTTCTGACTTTTCTTTCAAAAAATAAACCCAAGCTTTCCATGTGAAATCATCAATAAAAGTAATGTAGTACCTTTTACCACTGAGCGATGCGGGGGTAATTGGTCTGCATATATCTGTATGAATCATCTCGAGCAGTTGCTTCACTTGATATTCTGCTTTCTTCTTAACCGAGGTTCTCGCATGCCTGCTGAGCATGCATTCTTCACAAAACTTTCCATCATAGTCGATGTCTGGTAGCCCGTGCACCATATTCTTCTTCGCTAACTCTCTTAGTCCACTACGATGTAGATGACCAAAACGAAGATGTCACAACATTGCTTTATCTTCTACATCCACTCGCAAACACTTTTCTCGTACACTTTTCAAATTCAATTTATACATGCGATTTCTTCTCATCTCAACTCGAGCGACTAAACGCTCTTTCTTGTCCCTCAAATGCAACAATCGCTCTTTCAAAAATACAGAATAATCATTCTCTGTGAGTTGCCCTGAACTAAAAATATTTATTTTGAGATCTGGTACATAATAAACATCTTTGATTGACCCTATCAAGCCATCCTTCTACACAAAACAAAATTGTACCTTTTCCTTTTACCTTTACTTTTGACGCATCGTCAAAAAAAACATGACCATCTTCAATTTTCCATATCTTTTTGAAAAGATGCTCGTGTCCACACATATGGTTGCTTGCTCCTGAGTAAAGATACCACACATTATCATTATTGTCGCCTCCTTCTTTATGCGCCGTCAAAAGAGCACGTTCATTCAAATTTTTTTCTATTTCTAAGTCTCTTGTTTCTTCAACCCTTTTATCCGCATGAAAATCTCTCGCAAAATGTCTTTCTTCACCACTATTGTAGCATTTGTCTAAATAACAATTACTCGCATAGTGTAAGAACCCGACCCAAAACATGGTCCTAAACCTGGGATCTTACTCAGCATGCAAGTTAAATATGATAACAAGCGGTTTAGAGCTTACATTTAAAAACCTTTAAAAAAAAAACATATGAGAAGGGGGAGCCCTTAAAACATAACCAACAATTTAAGTTTAAACAATCCAACAAATTAAAACATCCTGGCCAGTGTTTAATAAAATGTACAATACAATTTAAGCAACGTTTTAAACAATGTTCCCCTAGGACTCCTGTCCATCTACATGCTGAATAAACAATGCAATAAATAAAGACAGAGTGCCGGCGGTTCCCCATGATCAATCGGCTCCTCCGCTAGCCCTCCCGGTGTTGTCCCAAGTTACCTGAAAGATAAATAAGGGTGAGTATAAACATACTCGGTAAGAATCCCCAACCGGGGTACAATACGATACATCAGTCATCTAGCACCTCAATATGCAAACAAACACTATCAACACGGATCATAGCTCAACGAGCTCATAACACAAGATCTGGAAACACCGGAAGTCTCTTACTTCCTAATCATCGGAAGTCTCCTACTTCCGCCTAATGATTGGTTCTCATAACCAATCCCGGGACATCTCCGAGGTCTTTTCTCCCTCGGCCAATTGATCACTCAAAAACCGATCCCAAGATGTCCGACACCCTCGAGGGTCTTTCTCCTCGACCAATTGATCACTCAAAAGCCAATCCCAATGGGTGTCCTCAAGGGCCTCTTACCCTCGCTAACAATCTGGACTATCGGGAGAGTACCCGCATCGCTCTAAATCGAAGGAACTGTGTACTCACGAACATTAGCCCGGGAGCTCTCCGAACCGGCGACTAACGCGTGTCTGCGCACACCGCATGCTCTTCTCGCAACCGCGTAAATGGGGGCCTAAGGGCAAACTACGCGCGCAGTGCACGCATGCCTAAGACTCGGAAACGGTGTCACCGAACACGAGAGTGCGAGGCCCTCGGCACTCATCTCATGCGGCTGTACCACCGACACGAAGCTAAGAACCGGCCAAGGCGCAGCTTGCACCGCTGGCAAGGTTCCGCTCTAGCAGGCTACAAACTAGGCTTATGCCGATGTGGTAGCTACATCCACATCGGCCGCCGGGGAAGCAATGTACGTTATGCTTCGCTCTACTCCCGACCGGTGGGGACAAAGTACGTTATGTCCGCTCTCACCTCTGGATGATGACAAACCCTACTACTCTATCCAAGAATACCGAGTAAATCAATGATTCCCGGCTAGCAAGCAATGACCGACATCAATCACGTTTACCTAGCATGATACTACAACTTAAACAGAATCACAAGCATGCTTTGGAAGAACAAACCTAGCATGGCACTAACATGTAAAATCAACAAACATGCTAGCAAGAGATCAAACAAAGCCGCCTATCACTATCATGCTCATAACAATCAAAGAAACATACAAGGCACAATCGAGACATATCGCAGGTCCACACAACCACGGTAAGAAATCCTTACAGGACAAGCGAAAATAATCATAACTCAACCAAGCGATCCTCGAGCCTCTAATCGAACCCAAACAACCTAAACATAAAATAAAAAACAAATTTCCAAATCAAATCCCTAAACAAAGACCAACAAAATCGGGGCCCAACGAAGAAAAGACTGGGAAATACCATCCGAGAAGCCACAAGGCTCGGGCCAACCAGCACACACAACAGTGCTGGCGGCTGGGCATGTGCGCTGGGCACAGGGGCGCAGGGCGTGGCCGCCGCGCAGCACGGCACGCAGGCGGCGCGCGGCGCAGCACGGGCGCGGCGGGCGGCGCAAAGCGCCGCGCGCGCGCGCGAGCTCGGGCTGGGCGACGGCGACACGCGCGCTTGACAGAGAGAGCGCGCGCGCGCGCGCGCGCGCGGCAACGCGACGCGATGGGCTCGGGGCGCTGGGAAGGCACGACGACCTCACGGGGCGGCGACTCGGCGCGAGACGGCTGGCGATGCCGATCTGGGCTCGGCGCGACCAAGGCGACACGAAGGTGGCCTGGGCGATGCAGATCTGGGCTCGGCGCGACTAGGGCGAGGGTGACGCGATCGGGCGCTGGGGTGGCTCGGCACGGCTAGGGCGAGGGCGACGCGATCGGGCGCTGGGGTGGCTCGGCACGGCTAGGGCGAGGGCTGGACGATGCAACGCATCTGGCGCACTGGCCGGGCGATCGCAGGCGTCCCGTGCGGCGAGGGCATGGCTGGGCTGAGCGGTCTGATGCGGCCAGGGAGTGGTGCGGCTAGGGCATGGCTGGGTGGCTAGGGTTGGGTCTTCTTGGTGAGGTCGGCTAGGAGAGAGAGAGAGAGAGAGAGAGAGAGAGAGAGAGAGAGAGAGATTGCAAAACAAGGGGAAAGGGATTTTCTTGATTTTTCCTCCCTTTTTCCTAATTTAAACAAGCCTTAAAGTCCTTAAATCCCAATTCCCGGCTTCCTCCTTCGAGACCCGGCTGAAGCAATCTCTTCCAAACAATAACTCTCACTTAAACAAACTCCCAAATCATCTCTAAGGGCCTGGGCTCGAATCCCAAGGGAAACACCCAAACAAAGATCACTTTGCCCAAAACCCAAATCACAACCGAACTCCCAAACGAATAGCCCAAACATCTCGGGACTCGCAGCCACCAACAAACAAGCCTCAACAAAGGCAGGAGCTGCCTCGAAACCCTGAAAATCCACAAATCCTGCCCGGGGAGCAAAAAGACCAAAATACCCCTAAGGGTCAAAACAGCTCTAACGGCCCAACCGAACCACTGAATCTGAACCGGAAGCACCTCGAGAACTGGAATAGAAAACTGGGCCGTTACACATAGTGACCATACTTCTGACACGCGTCTATTTCAACTCTTTGGTTTGAATCGTCGTATAATTTGTGGAATCCTCTAGTTCTACAAAACCTTCTTCGACCACTTCCCATGCATCATGAGATCCAAAAAGTACTTTCATCTGAATGCTCCAATTCTCGTAATTCACCTTCATCAATCGTGACAACAACATTTGACCCGTCACAGTCGCCATCGACTTTAATACTGATAGCGCTAAACAATAACGCTATTTAGTCCTTAGAAGCACATGTTAAACAAAGAAAAGCAAAGCAAACGAACAGCGTATTGAGTAAAAGAAGTGCATTACTGGGTCATACGTGCTAATAGCATCGCATGAGGTCACCTTTGCGACATATTGATATTTTAGCTAATAAATGCGCGTAGAAATGTGAGAATAGGATAATTAAGCAAAAATTGCTGATGTGTTCTTTTTTCCACAGGAAAACATTGCACAAGGAATGACTGAAACAGAAAAGGATGGAAATAAAAGAGCAATCAAGCCATCATACAAAAGGGAATAAAAGAAAAGAGAAAAAAAGGAAAGACAATCAACAATCAAACGAGTAATCAATGGAACTAAGAAGGCAACTCTTATGGAAGAATCTTCGAGAAGAACATGGTCGACAAGAACTTGTCACGGCTATATAAGGAAGAAGATCCAAAGGAGGAAGTGTGCCAGTTTTGAGGGGAAGCTACCTTGGATGAGCATTGAGACGTCGGGGTCTCACTGGAGATCCCGGCGGCCTCCTTTCATCTGTAGTCCCTGAAGAATTGTGTACCAACACGATGCTTTTACTTGCATTGGCAACTGTGTTGGCTGAGTCTTTGCACCATAGATAGCTCTTACTTTCATTGTATTTTGCATTCATAATTTTTCAAACACAGCATAGTCGTTTTCTTTCTTGAATAAATCTACAAGTATTTTGTTTAGACTTGATCACCTGCAACTTGTATGCGTAGGTTAATTTAAAGAAAGTTAGTAAGTTATATAAACTAGTTTATGAATCTAAATCAAGATGTGGGGATTATGAATAAGGGCAGTGGCTTTATTATCTTTACTTTGAGTTGATTGACAATCCACTTAGAGGTGCTTTGCATTTACCTTGGAAAAAGGGATGTTAAGGGGTTAGTCAGTCTGTTCTCACTAGGTAGGTTTATGCTTATTCTAAGCACTTTTTAGAGGGGAGTTAGTGTAAAGACCCCACTCTAAATGGTCCTAAATAGTCTTTACTATAAAATGTTATCACATTAAAACAAGCAATGGATTGTAAAGTTAAAAACATATTTATTAAAATCTATAAACTTAGCCCTTTATGAGTTCATAAGAAAACCAATAAAACAACCTCTGGCCAGAGTTCATAAAACCAATACAAAATCCCATTCAACAGTGTTCAAGTACAAAAACATTTCCAATAATGAAAAGACTCATAAAGAAAAGGACTCCGACAATGCAACGGCCTTTCCCATGATCCATCAGCTCTTCCGCTAGCCACCTCGATGTTGTGCCAAGTTACCTGGTGGAGAAAACCACAGAAAGGGTGAGTACAAAAGCACTCAATAAGAATCCTTCAACCGGGGTACAATACGCACAACAAATCCTCTAACATCCTAGCATACAGGCAACACTTACAACATGGCAGTTTAAAACAGTACAATAGCATGACATCTGTAAAGACCCGACCCAAAAGGGGCTCTAAATGGGCCTTTACCCCAATGCATGTAGTGAAAATAAAAGACATTATGAAAAATACATTTCGGATTCCAAGTAAAAATGTAAAACATTCAACAACCAAAACATACATTTCTAAAAGCACACTCGATCGTGATTTATTTAAACCATTAAAACAATCCACAAGTACCAATATGTTGGAATCCATAAAACGTAAGAAAACATCCTGGGGCTCTGTGCCCGTCTACATGCATTCGGGAAATAATAAAAAGTGAAGAGTCATGATAATTAAAATAAAACAATCGGAGAAGACAAGAGTTCCATGATCATAGCTCCTCCTTCACCATCCTGTCTCCCGCCTTGATTACCTGTGGAAAACCACGTAATAAGGGTGAGTAACGAATTACCCAGTAAGAATCCCCAACCGGGGTACAATACGATATACATGATCATCTAGAAGAATGTATGCAAGCTATGAGTACAAACACAGAGCGGAGCACATAGCTAAGTCCACACTTGGACCTCGGATGCCATCTCGTGGTCTTAGTCCGGAAAATACCACAACACACTAAACGCACTATACGGGAACAAGTCCCGGCCTCGGCTGTCTCTCGCCGATACGAAAGGTGCACTGCTCAAGATCCCGAGGAGCTCTCGCTCGGCGTAATGAATGAGCGTAAGCGCGCGCACCGCATGCTCTTTGCAAACTCCGGGGTGTGCGGGTCTAGTGGCAAGCCGCCCGTGTTCGATCACCATGCCTAACTAAATCTCGGATCGGTGTCACCGACATAGGGGTGTGAGACTGAACACGTGAACTATGTCGATGTAAAGACCCAACCCAAAATGGAACTAAATCTAGGTCTTTACTCAAATGCAAATTTAAAACATAAAAGGACCCGGCCGTGGTCGGATTAAAAGCTTTTCAAACACATGAACGGAAAACAATCAAAACAAAGTAAACATTCATTAGGCAAAAACGAACCATTCAAATTAAAATAAAGGATGATCGATTACTTTACTTAAAAACATAAAATAGTTCAAATCATAGTTTTCCCTACGGATCTAAGTCCAACTACATGCTTGAAATCCAAAAACATTAAAATAAGACACGACAGAGTGTCAAGAAGATCCATGATCTCCCACTCTCTCTCCGCTAGCCACCTCGGTGCTTTGTCCCAAGTTACCCGTGGAAGAAACCACGATAAGGGTGAGTATAAACATACTCAGTAAGAACCCCGACCGGGGTGCGATACGATGCAATCTATCATCTAGCGACCTAGTACACATGCCACAAATATCAACCCGGATCTTATCTCAATGAGCTCACAAGGCAAATCCGGAATCCACGGAAGTCTCCTACTTCCGGCCTAATGATTGGCTCTCAAACCAATCCCGGGACATCTCCAAGGGTCTTTCTCCCTTGGCCAATTGATCACTCAAAAACCGATCCCAAGATGTCCGACACCCTCGAGGGTCTTTCTCCTCGACCAATTGATTAACTCTAAAGTCAATCCCAATGGGTGTCCTCAAGGGTCTCTTACCCTCGCTATAAATCTGGACTATCGGAGAGTACCCAAGTCCGGCTCTAAACAAGAAGGAACTGGTGTACTCACGAACATTAGCCCGGGAGCTCTCCGAACCGGCTACTAACGCTGCGTGTCGCGCACACCGCATGCTCTTCTCGCAACCGGGCGTAAATGCGGGGCCTAAGGGCAAACTACGCGGGCCGTGCACGCATGCCTAAGACTCGGAAACGGTGTCACCGATCACGATGGTGCGAGGCCCTCGGCACTCATCAATGCAAACTGTACCACCGACGGAAGCTAAGAACCGCCAAGGTAGGCTTGCACCGCTGGCGGGGTTCCGCTCTAGCGGGCTACAAACTAGGCTTATGCCAATGAGGTAGCTAATCCTCACCGGCTGCGGGGAAGCAAGGTGCGTTATGCTTCGCTCTACTCCCGACCGGTGGGGGACAAGGTACGTTATGTCCGCTCTCGGCCTCTAGATGAAGACAAACCCTATCATACTAGCTTAGACTACCAAGTACGTGATTCTGGCTAACATCCACAAAGACATCTCATCATACATAGCCTAGCATGATACTACGAGCTTAAAGCGAGAATCTCAAGCATCTTTGGAAGAACAAACCTAGCATGGCACTAACATGTACAAAAAGGCAAAACATGCTAGCAAGAATTCAATCACTAGCTATCCTATCCATTAACATGCTCATAAAGGTAAACAAGCATACAAGGCACAATTAAGAAAGCATAGCGGGGTCCACACAACCACGGTAGGAAGTCCTTACACAGAAACAAGTGGAGAACAAATTATCACAACCAAAAAGACCCTCGAGCTTAATACTAACTCGAGCAACCTAGGCATAAATAAAGCATCCTAAGTAAATACATACAAGACCGAAGCTTAGAAAACACAAAGGGATTGGTTCGGGAATTACCACCGAGAAGACACGGGCCTCGCGGCAAGGAGGGTGGCTTGGCGCCGCTGGTGCGCAGTGCAAGCGCCGGCGCGCTGCGCGCTGGGCGCTGGGCGCTGGGCGCTGGGCGCTGGGCGCGCGTAACCGCGGCGGACGCGCAGGCGCAAGCAGCGCGCGCGTGCGTGCGGCTGCAAGGCGACGCGCGAGCGAGCGCTCGCTGGCTGGCGCGCGGCGAGGGGTCGCGCTGTGTGGGTGCGCTGTGGGTCGCGCATGATTGAGCGGCGGGCGCGGCGCGGGCGGCGCTTGTCTCGAGCTGCGTTGCGGCATCGGCGACGACCACGAGCGACGCCGGCGGTCTTTGGCGGCCACGACGCGACGCCGGCGGCGATGGGGTGCGACGGTGGGTTTCTGGTTCGCAGCGCGCAGCAGTCGCGGCGGGCGCGGGGGTGGGCGGTCTCGTGGTCCGTGCGGTGCAGGGCTGCATGCGGGCAGGTATCAGGCGGGGGTGGTGCGTGCGGCTAGGGCTGGGTGGCTCGGGGGTGGCTCGATGGTGTGGCTAGGGCTGCTCGGCTAGGGTTTTAGGAGAGAGAGAGAGAGAGAGAGAGAGAGAGAGAGAGAGAGAGAGAGAGAGAATGCGGCTCTAAGGGGAAAAATTAGGAGTTTCTTGATTTTCCTTCTTTTCCTTATTTTTAAATAGGCTAGGAGCCCTAAGTTCCTTTCCCAAGGCTTTTCTCTTACGGGTCCCGGTCAAAGAAATTCTTTTCTCTTTTTCTTTTTAATTAAGACTCTTTTCTTAAAACTCCACATTCACCATTTAGGGCAAGGCTCAAATCCCAAAAGATTAAATTAATTTTCCAATTAATTTTGTTATTAACCGGAAAGGAAAACGGGGCCGTTACAATACTCCCCCCTTAAAAGACTTTCGTCCCCGAAAGTCCTAAGACTGGAACAACTCCGGGTAATGAGTCCTCATCTCATCCTCTAGCTCCCACGTCGCTTCCTCTGCCCTCTGATGCCTCCAAAGAACCTTTACTAAACTTATCTCTCGGTTGCGCAATACCTTGCGCTCACAAGCCAAAATTTGCACGGGCTTCTCCTCGAAGGATAAATCTTTATTCAACTCTAGGGGCTCATGCTCTAGCACATGCGAAGGATCTGCCACGTATTTTCTCAACATCGAAACGTGGAACACATTATGCACCGCTGACAAAGACGGGGGTAAAGCTAACCGATAGGCCACTGCTCCGATCCGCTCAAGGATCTCAAAAGGCCCTACAAACCTGGGGCTCGGCTTTTGCCTCGCTTTCCAAACCTTAACACCCCACGCATAGGTGCTACTTTTCAGAAAACATGTTGACCCACCTCAAATTCCAAGTCTCTACGCCTCACATCGGCGTAACTTTTACTCGCCTACTTTGTCTTTGTCAACATGCGAGCCTTTATCTTCGCAGACTGCGTCGTTCGTCATCCGAGTAACTCGGGTCCTGACTCGCCTATCCCCAACCTCCTCCCAGAACACGGGGATCTGCAGCGCTTACCATACAATGCCTCGAATGGGGCCATCTCGAATAGACGCTGATAGCCGTTGTTGTAAGCGAACTCCATCAAATCACAGTCTCGGTCCCAACCGCGCTGGGAAGTCCAAGACACGGGCTCTCAACATGTCTTCCAGAATCTGATTCACCCTCTCGGTCGACCATCGGTTTGAGGGTGGAAGGCGATCTTTGAAATCGCACTCAGTTCCCACCATCGGAGCGCTCTCGAAGCGAGATGTGAACCGAGAATCCCGATCGATACTATCTTTGCGGGTACCCCGTGGTACCGCACAACCCGCTCAAGGAACAATCGCGCCCCACCGCCCACGGTATAACTAATCTTCCCGAATAAAGTGTGCACTCTTGGTCACCGGTCCACTACTACCCGGATCTGAGTGAACTCTCTCGGTGTCCTCGGCAACCCGCAGATAAAATCCATCGAAATCTCGTCCCACTTCCACCGTGGAACACTTAACAGGCCGCAACAAACCTGCGGGTTTTTCGTGCAGGGGCCTTCACTTGTTGACAAGTGAGACACCGGCTAACAAACTCCGCTATATCTCGCTTCATGCCCATCCACCGAACGTCCGCTTGAGATCTGGTACATCTTGGTACCTCCCGGGTGCCAAGTGAATGGGGAACTATGTGCCTCGGCGAGCAACTCTGCTCGAACCTCTCGCGTCATCCGGGACGCACAATCGACCTCGGTACCTCAAGCCTTCGCCTGCGTGTCACAACAAAGTCGAAATCGCCATCACCTCAACCCTCTCGAGCAACCTCCTCAACTTGGGATCACTCGGCCGATCGTCGATGATCCTCTCGCTAAGCGACGGGCCGAACTGAGATAGTTGGGCTACCACCATTCAGCGGTAACCTCTCCCAACAAGATCGCAATACCGGTTCGTTCAAACTCTTTCCGCAATTCAACTTGGGAGCTCAAAGAAAGGCTCTTTGAATGCGACGCCTTTCTACTCAGCCATCGGCCACAACATTGGCTTTTCCGGGATGATACAAAATCTCACAATCGTAGTCCTTTACTAACTCGAGCCACCTCCTCTCGCCTCATGTTCAACTCCTTCGAGTGAAGAAATATTTGAGGCTCGGTGATCCGTGAACAATGAATCCTCTCACCATATAAGTAATGCCTCCAAATCTTTAGAGCAAAAACAAGCTGCAGCCAACTCCATATCATGAGTTGGATAGTTCTTCTCATAAGGCTTCAAATGCAGGAAGCATAAGCTATCACCTTCCCATGCCGCATCAACACACACACCTAAACCATACTTGGAAGCATCACTATAAACTCGAAACCCTCCTGTTCCTTCCGAATCGCCAACACAGTCTTTGTCGTCAAGTGAAGCTTAAGCGGGCAAAACTTTCCTCACATCTAGCATCCCAAATAAAGTCAACACCCTTCTTGGTCGACGGGTTAGGGGTGCCGCCTTAGCGGAAAAGTCTTTCACGCAAACGCCGGTAATAACTCGCTAGACCCAAAAGCTGCGAATCTCGGCGACCGCCGTCGTCGGTCCGGCCCATGAGCTAATCGCCTCTATCTTTGCGGGGTCCACCGCTATACCATCTCTGTTGACACGATATATGTCCAAGGAAGGCTACTCTCTCTAGCCAAAATTCACACTTAGAGAACTTTGCGAACAAGCGGTTCTCACGCAATCTTTGTCAAAACTTGCCTCAAATGCGAAGCATGGTCCTCCTTTGTCCTGGAATAAATCAAAATGTCGTCTATGAATACGATGACAAAGTTATCCAAGAATGCCTTGAACACTCTGTCCATCATGTCCATAAACGCTGCGCGGGGCGTTCGTGAGTCCGAAAGACATGACCACGAACTCATAATGACCATACCTCGATCCGAACGCGGTCTTCGGGATATCTGCATCTCGAATCCTCACCGATGGTACCACGACCTCAAATCAATCTTAGAAAACACTTGAGGCTCCACGAAGTTGATCAAACAGATCATCTATACGCGGCGGGATACTTATTCTTCACCGTGACTTTATTCGGTTCTCTATAGTCTATACACAAGCGCATGGATCCATCCTTCTTCTTAACAAACAGATGTGTGCTCCCCACGGGGACACACTCGGACGGATGAAACCTCGATCCAAATCTCTTGCAACCGCACTTTGAGTTCTCTCAACTCACCCGGCGCCATACGATCACGGGGCTTTCGAAATGGGAAGAGTCCCCGGCTCCACTCAATGGTGAAGTCCAACTCCCGCTTGGGGTAAACCCGCAAACTCTTCAGGGAAAACATCTCGCAAACTCTTGCACCACAGGGACCATGTCAACGATCCAACGCAGTACTACTATCTCCCGACAGCTTTGCCAAGAAGCCCCAAGCTCCTCGAGCCAACAATCTATGGGCTTTCGCTGAGATCAAAGGCGGGCAAGTTCCGCCCGACACCGCGAAACTTGAAGCTCGGCCTCGAGGCGGCCTAAACACCACTTCTTTCCGGGCGGCAGTCTATCAAAGCATGGTTCTCTCGCCAACCAATCCATGCCAAGGATTACATCGAAACCGCTCATAGACAACACTATGAGGGTAGCCTCTAAAATCTCATCGGATATCTCAGATCCGCCATGCTTAACTCTCTACCGCTAGCTAACATACTCACACCCGAAGGAGTGGCAACACACAGCTCAAACCCTAGAGGTTCGAGCTCCACACAAGCTTGTCTAACGAATGCATCGAAACAAAGGAATGGGTCGAACCCGAATCAAACAATACAAATGCATAGTCTTTGTAAGACAAGCAACGTACACTGCAATCGCATCATCGACGCTCCGCCTCCCGGCGAGTAGTGGCAAACACTCGCCCTCTCTGGCTGGGCCGGTCCCGGCTTCTTGCTAAATCCCGAGTGCGAGAATCGGCCAAGTGCCCCTCCTTGCCACATCCAGAGCAAGCACGGGCGATGCTCCACAGACCATAATGTGCCTTTCCGCACTTGTTGCAATGAGTCGGCCGCTCGTCCCGCCTGCTGGCGATCCTCCGGCTCTACCGAGGTCGGCGCCGATCTCGACCAACTGGATCGCCTCCGCCGGCGAGTCTGCGACTGACTGTTGAGCGGAAACCACTAGAAGTCCTGACTTCCTCTTCTCGCCTGAGATCTTCTGGGCGGGCAGCCGAATCGATCGAGCCGGGCGCAACAGGTCTGCAGACCGCGGATACTTCGGGTTATAAATCGTGGCCAACTCTCTTCGCTCGATCATAACTCTCGGGAGCGAGTGCTCGAACATCCTGAGCAACCTCCTTCCTCACCCACAAATGAACTTCTTAGTCTTGAGCTCCTCGGTGGCAATGAGCTCCGGTCTGAAATAGCTATACTCGAGAGAACTTCTTCTCATAGGCGCAGAATACTATCTCGATCCTGCTTCGATTTGAGAAGGCCTCTGCCATCTCCCTGCCGAGCCTCGTCATTAACATACTTAGCTCTGAACTTCGTTCTAAAGAACTCCCAGTGGTCGGAGAAGACCCACCGGTCTAGCTCTATCTGTGGACTCCCACCACCACTCACCGTGTCGTCGGAGAACATGGGCCGCACATCTCGGCCTCTGTACATCCGGGCATCCCATAACTCTAAAGATGTACTCCATTCTTGCCAACCACCTGACCGCCACAAGTGGGTTCTCTCAAGCGTCCAAATTCTCTTGGCTTCCACTTGGTGAAATCTTTCAACCACTTGCCAAACTCAGCAGCTCCTCTGCACTATCAAGTGAGTCCGATCGTCTCGATGACCCTGCCCCTCCGGTTGAGCTACCGAGCTACCGGGCTACTGGAGCTGCTGGGGTGCTCGCTGCATGAGCTGTGTCAACCCCAGCTATCTCGTGCCCTAGACTCCTCTCTCTCTGTGCTGCTAGCTGCGCTGAGTCTCGACTCTCTCTGCTCGGCCATTAGGCCCATCATCATGTCTCTCATAGCGTAAATATCTCCTCCTGAGCTGCACCTTGAGGCATAGCAGCCTCCGCCCCTTCTCTGGCAAGTTAACCTCACGGTGCCACGCGCCTCACGAGCTCGATATACCACTGGCGCTGGCTCTGCGAAGATCTCTATTTGCAGCCTCCAGACGGACTGCTCCACTACGTAACCGGCATACGGGGCGATCTACACGGAAACCACAACGGGTTAGTCCACGCTCGGACTTTCTCTCAACAACAAAGATAACACATGTGTACTGCATATCGTATCATAAACAAAACCCTTAGCTTATTGAACTTAGACAAACTCGCGGCCTTGGAGTCTTTGGAGATCATGGGAACACAACCTACAAACAGGTTAGTCTACAGAATCTATGACTCGTGCTCGATACCAACCGTAAAGACCCAACCCAAAATGGAACTAAATCTAGGTCTTTACTCAAAGATGCAAATTTAAAACATAAAAGGACCCAAATGTGGTCGGATTAAAAGCTTTTCAAACACATGAACGGGAAAACAATCAAAACAAAGTAAACATTCATTAGGCAAAAACGAACCATTCAAATTAAAACAGTGACTGATCAGTACTTTACTTAAAAACATAAAATAGTTCAAATCATAGTTTTCCCTACGGATCTAAGTCCAACTACATGCTGAAATCCAAAAACAAGAAAATAAGACACGGCAGAGTGTCAAGCAGCATCCATGATCTCCCAGCTCTCTCCGCTAGCCACCTCTGTCTTTGTCCCAAGTTACCTGTGGAAGAAACCACGATAAGGGTGAGTATAAACATACTCGAGAAGAACCCCGACCAGGAGTGCGATACGATGCAATCTATCATCTAGCAGCCTAGTACACATGCCACAAATATCAACCCGGATCTTAGCTCAATGAGCTCACAAGGCAAATCCGGAATCCACGGAAGTCTCCTACTTCCGGCCTAATGATTGGCTCTCAAACCAATCCCGGGACATCTCCAAGGGTCTTTCTCCCTTGGCCAATTGATCAGCTCAAAAACCGATCCCAAGATGTCCGACACCCTCGAGGGTCTTTCTCCCTCGACCAATTGATTAACTCTAAAGTCAATCCCAATGGGTGTCCTCAAGGGTCTCTTACCCTCGCTATAAATCTGGACTATCGGGAGAGTACCCAAGTCTGGCTCTAAACAAGAAGGAACGTGTACTCACGAACATTAGCCCGGGAGCTCTCCGAATCGGCTACTAACGCGTGTCGCGCGCGCGCACACCGCATGCTCTTCTCGCAACCGGGCGTAAATGCGGGGGCCTAAGGGCAAACTACGCGGGCCAGTACGCATGCCTAAGACTCGGAAACGGTGTCACCGATCACAGTGGTGCGAGGCCCTCGGCACTCATCTGTGCGGCTGTACCACCGACTGGCTAAGAACCGCCAAGGTAGGCTTGCACCGTTGGCGGGGTTCCGCTCTAGCAGCTACAAACTAGGCTTATGCCAATGAGGTAGCTAATCCTCACCGCAGCTGCCGGGGAAGCAAGGTACGTTATGCTTCGCTCTACTCCCGACCGGTGGGGACAAGGTACGTTATGTCCGCTCTCAGCCTCTAGATGAAGACAAACCCTATCATACTAGCTTAGACTACCAAGTACGTGATTCCTGGCTAACATCCACAAAGACATCTGTCATACATAGCCTAGCATGATACTACGAGCTTAAAGCGGGAATCTCAAGCATCTTTGGAAGAAGAGCAAACCTAGCATGGCACTAACATGTACAAAAAGGCAAAACATGCTAGCAAGAATTCAATCACTAGCTATCCTATCCATTAACATGCTCATAAAGGTAAACAAGCATACAAGGCACAATTAAGAAAGCATAGCAGGGTCCACACAACCACGGTAGGAAGTCCTTACCTGGAAACAAGTGGAGAAACAACTATCACAACCAAAAAGACCCTCGAGCTTAATACGAACTCGAGCAACCTAGGCATAAATAAAGCATCCTAAGTAAATACATACAGCAGAGCCGAAGCTTAGAAAACACAAAGGGATTGGTTCGGGAATTACCACCGAGAAGACACGGGCCTCGGCAGCAAGGAGGGTGGCTTGGGCGCTGCTGGTGCGGCTGGGGCGCTGGCGCTGGGCGCTGGGCGCTGGGCGCTGGGCGCTGGGCGCTGGGGGCGCGTACGCCAGGCGGAGCCGCAGGTGCGCTGGCGCAGCGTGCGCTGCTGCAGCGACGCGCGCGAGCGAGCGGCTCGCTGGCCGGCGCGCGGCGAGGGTCGCGCTGGAGTGGCGCGCCGTGGGTCGCGGGCTGGAGCGGCGGGGCAGCGTGCGGGCGGCGCGTCTGAGCTGCGTTGCGGCATCAGGCGACCACGAGCGACGTCGGCGGTCTTTAGGCGCCACGCGCGACGCGCGCGCGGCGATGGGGTGCGACGGTGGGCTGGTTCAGCTGCGCGTCGCAGCGCTTGGCGGCGAGCAGGGTCGGGCGGTGAGTGCGTCTGGTGTGTGCGTGCATTTGTGTCAGCAGCGGCAGGGTCAGGCGCAGGGGTGGTGCGTGCGGCTAGGGTGGGTGGCTCGGGGTGGCTCGATGGTGTGGCTAGGGTCGCTTTTGGCTAGGGTTTTAGGAGAGAGAGAGAGAGAGAGAGAGAGAGAGAGAGAGAGAGAGAGAGAGAGAGAGAGAGAGAGAGAGAGAGAGAGAGAGAGAGAGAGAGAGAGAGAGAGAGAGATGCGGCTCTAAGGGAAAAATTAGGAGTTTCTTGATTTTCCTTCTTTTCCTTATTTTTAAATAGGCTAGGAGCCCTAAGTTCCTTTCCCAAGGCTTTTCTCTTACGGGTCCCGGTCAAAGAAATTCTTTTCTCTTTTTCTTTTAATTAAGACTCTTTTCTTAAAACTCCACATTCACCATTTAGGGCAAGGCTCAAATCCCAAAAGATTAAATTAATTTTCCAATTAATTTTGTTATTAACCGAAAAAGGAAAACGGGGCGTTACCATCGGCTGTACTCACCGCACTTTGAGCTAAGGAACCGGCCGTGGTAGGCTTACACCGAAGCGGTCCTTGCCCTAACAGGTGGCAATCAAGGGCTACGGCCGAACACGCCGAGGACGTGTCGATCGCCGGGGGCGAGGCAATGCCAAGTCATCATCCCGACCGTTGGGGCATTTAACGATCGCCACCCTCACCCAAGATTGCGGGGCCTACCGGGTTGGGATAGCTAATCCTCACGGGGTCCAAGGACGGAGAATCGTCTCGAACGTCCTTGCCATAGATGCAAGATACTTTATGCATCGGGCCCGGATGATTCTATCTACCTCAATTCTAAACCTTAACAATAATAACGATTCAATCAATGCACCCAATACGTGCTCATCGGATACAAGGAACCTAGCATGATACTACGAAGCAAGAATGATATCGAACATGCTAGAATAGAACAACCTAGCATGGGCTAACATGAGAAACAATACAAGAGTTCATGCCATCAGAATTGAACAGAGCACCTAGGCTAAACATGCTAGTAAACATACACAGCATACAAAACAACAATCACAAATATACATAGAGGTCCACACAACCTCGGTAAAGAAATCCTTACCTTGGTCGGAAGACTTTTACACACAAATCCTAAGTCTGCGAACAATCCCGAGCTAGCGAGCGGGAACCTAGCAAACCAACAATAATCGATGATCTAAAATATCTAAACAACAATAGAAACGACAAGCTCGACTCGGGAACTCACGCGCGCGACGACACGAGCTTGGGGCTTTGCCGCAAGTCGCTCGGCTCGGCAAGTGGCGGCGCTTAGCTGTACCGCACGGCAGGACACGCGCCGGTGCGCGCTACTGGCACGGCACGGACATGCGCTAGCTGCCGCTGCTACCGGCACGGCAAGCGGTGGACACGCGCGCGCGCGGGCGAAGCGTCCGACGGCGCGCGGCGCCGGGCGTCGGGCGGCGCGCGGGCGAGCAACTTCAGCGAGGACGCGCGCGGCGAACGCCTGAGCGGCGCGCGCGGGCGAGCGGCTCGGCAAGCGACACGGCGAGGGCGTGGCGAGCGATCACCGGACGCGGCTTGGCGCTGGCGAGACCTCTGGCGCGCGGCGATCGGGCGATCTCTTTGGCGAAACGGCGAGGCTGCCTGGCGAACAGTCCGGGCGTGCGGCGGCTCTCGACCGATCTGGGCGTGCGACAGGGCTGGCTCGACCGACCGGGCGTGCGGCGAGTGGCTCGCTCGACCGATCTGGGCGTCACGCGAGCTGGCCGGGATGATGGTCGCTCCTCCTACCGGGCCGCACAACACACACACACACACACACCCCTTTTTCTTACATTCGCCAACAAACACCCAAATGAGAAGATGAAGAAGACGAAGACTTACCCGGAATGATGATGATCGAACCCAAGGAGATGCAAGGATGAAGAACTCGGCAAGGCTATGGAGATGGAGAGCTTGGGCGGCCAAGAGGTGCTTTTGGAGAATAAGATGGAATAACCTAATTCTATTTCATTTAACCAAATGCACCAAAACTCCAAACTCCAAGGTTAACTAAGATGTGATGCAGAAAGAGCAACAAGAGCACCTAATGGCTCAATTGGCACACCTCTCTACAAGCTTCCCAGAGACCCGGGTTCAAACCCTACGGCAAAGACAAATTCCTTTATTTTTACTTTTGCAACAAACCTTGCTCAAACCAAACCACAAACCCCTCCAAAACCTACAAAAACCATCCAATAATTTTAGTAGCCGGAAAAGACACAAACGACCATGACGGCCCGACCAAATTACCAAATTACCCCTAGGGCATACCGGAAGACCGGAAGAAAAACTGGGTCGTTACAATATTCCCTCCTTTTTATGACTTTCGTCCTCGAAAGTCCTTAAGACACAAATGCTCGGGGGTAATGCAACCTCATCTCGTCTTCCCGCTCCCAAGTGGCTTCCTCGAAACCCCGATTCTTCCACCGAACCTTTACCAAACGAATCTCGCGATTACGCAACGTCTTGGTCTCAAAGGCAAGGATCCTCACCGCTTCTCCTCGAAGTTCAAATCCTCATTCACCGCAAAGGCTCAAAGTCCACAATGTGCGACGGGTCCGGCACATACCGCCTCAAAGATCGATACATGGAAAACACTATGCACTCGCGATAGTGACGGAGGTAGGGCTAACCGGTAAGCAACTCGCCAATCCTCTCTAGGATCTCGAACGGACCAACAAAACGGGGACTCAACTTCCTCGCTTACCAAACCTCAAAACACCTCGCATCGGAGCAACCTTAAGGAACACATGCTTTGACCAACCTCAAACTCCAAATCTCGACGCCGAACATCGGCGTAACTCTTCTGCCTGCTCGCTGAAATGTCAACATACGAGCTCTAATCTTACGTGACTTTGCACCATTGGTCAATCGCAGCGAACTCGGGACCCAAAACTCTGTCTATCACCAACCTCTTCCCGAACACGGGGGGACCGACAACGCTACTTCATACAATGCCTCGAATGGAGCCATCCGAATCGCCGATCGGTAACTATTGTTATAGGCAAACTCCATCAAGTCTGAATCTCGGTCCCAATCGCACGGGAAATCCAACACACAAGCCCTCAACATATCCTCGAGAATCGATTCACTCTCTCGGTCGACCATCCGTCTCGAGGGTGAAAAGTCAGGCTTTGGCGCACTCGTGCCCAAACCCTTCTCGGGCGCTCTCGAACGAAAGTGAACCGCGAGTCACGATCGACACAATCCTCACCGGCACACCATGATAACGGATGATCTCGCTCCAAAAAATAATTGCGCCCATGTTCCACGGTATAAGTGTCCCCTACAGGAATGAAGTGTGCGCTCTTGGTCAAACGGTCGACTATCACCCAAATCGAGAGAACTTCCTCGAGTCCTTGGCAAACCGGATATAAAGTCCATGGAGATCTCTTCCCATTTCCACTCGGGTACACTCGATGGTTGCAACAAACCTCTTTGGCCTCTGCTGGGGTGCCTTCACTTGCCGACAAGTGAGACACCTACCGACAAACTCTGCCACATCTCTCTTCATCCCCATCCACCGTAAAGTCTGGCTTAAGGTCTCTGATACATCTTGGTACCCCCGGTGCCAAGCAAAAGGGGAACAAGTGGGCCTCAGAGAGCAACTCGCTCGCAAACTCGCAATGTCCGGAACACACAACCGCCTCTATAAGTCAACCCAATCGTCTCGTGAATATACAAAGTCAAAGTCACCGTCAAGACTAACTCTGTCAACCAATCTCTTAAGTGCGGGGTCACCTAACTGGCCGTCTATAATCCATTTGCCGAATCGACGGTGACGAATAGTCAATCGAGCTACCACAGCGGTAACCTCTCCCAACAACATCGCAACCTCGGCCCGCTCGAACTCTCTCTCGCAAACTGGGCTGAAACTCAACAACGCCCGCAGAGTGCGACGCGTCTTTCGCTCAAAGCATCGCCCACTACATTGGCTTTACCGGATGGTACAAAATCTCACAGTCATAATCCTTTACCAACTCTAACCATCTCCTCTCTGCCTCATATTCAACTCCTTCGAGTAAACAGATACTTGAGGCTCGGTGATCGGTAAACATCTGAATCCGCTCACCATACACGTAATGCCTCCAAATCTTCAAAGGGCAAACACCACTCGCGCCAACTCCATATCATGAGTCGGGTAGTTCTCGCTCATACGGCCAAATGACGGGAAGCATAGGCAATGACCTTCCCGCGGCATCAACACACAACCTAATCCAAACTTGGAAGCATCA
This sequence comes from Sicyos edulis, assembly GCA_036507275.1. Taxonomy (NCBI): domain Eukaryota; kingdom Viridiplantae; phylum Streptophyta; class Magnoliopsida; order Cucurbitales; family Cucurbitaceae; genus Sicyos; species Sicyos edulis. The sequence continues at coordinate 31,795,011 of CM071852.1, read as the reverse complement.
CTTTGAGACCACGAAACCACTGTCCCCTCCGGATCGCCAACATCGCTTTGAAGTCAAACTACGCTTGAGCACGCAAAGCTCTCATCACACTCTTTGTCCCCAAACAAACTCGACACCCTTCCTCGTCAGACGAGTGAGGGGCGAGGCTAAAGCGAAAAAGTCTCGATGACGAACCGACGGTAGTAACTCGCCAAACCAGTAAAGTCGCGAATCTCGGCAATCGAAGTCGGCTTGGCCCATGAACTCACGGCCTCAATCTTCGCGGGGTCCACGGCTATACCATCTCTCGAAACCACGTGGCCTAGGAAGGCCACCGCTCCAACCAGAAATCACATTTGGAAAACTTCGCATAAAGCCGGTTTTCCTCAAAGCCGCCAATACTCGCCTCAAATGCTCGCATGGTCTTCTTTAGACCTCGAATAAATCGAGAATATCGCCAATGAACACGATGACGGCCGCCCAAAAATGATTTGAACACCCTATCCATCATGTCCATGAACGCGTGGGGCATTGGTCAATCCAAACGACATAACCACAAACTCATAGTGACCATATCCGGACACGAAAGCCGTCTTAGGAATGTCGGCATCCCCGATCCGCAAATCGATGGTAACCGGATCTCGATCTATCTTGGAGAACACGAAGCTCCTGAAGCCGATCGAACAAATCATCGATACGGGGCAAGCGGATACTTATTCTTCATCACACACCTTATTAAGCTCGCGGTAATCGATACATAAGCGCATAGAACCATCCTTCTTTTTCACAAAGCAATCGTGTGCTCCCGGGGACACACTTGGACGGATGAACCCTCGGTCTAACATCTCCTGCAATCGAATCTTCGCCTCCTTTAACTCACTGGCGCCATGCGATACGGAGCCTTCGAGATAGGGAGGGTCCCTGGCTCGAGCTCAATAATGAAGTCAACCTCTCTTTGGGGGCAACCCCGGTAACTCCTCGTGAAACACGTCCGCAAACTCCCCGCACGACCGGTGCACTGATCAATGCAGACAATGAGGGCGGCTCTTCCCGCATAACTTGGCTAGATAGCCCCAAGCTCCATGAGCTAGCAAACGACGAGCTTTCACACCGACACCATCGGCGGGCAAACTCCACCTCGACTCCACGAAACTTAAAGCTAGGCCGACTGGCGGTCTGAACACTACTTCTTTCCGTGGCGGTCAATCAACGCGTGGTTAGCAGACTAACCACTCCATACCAAGAATCACATCAAAACCGCTCATAGGCGTAACTATGAGCGTAGCCACAAGCAACTCTCCTGATATCTCGATCCGGCCATCCTTAATCTTATCTCTAGCCAACATACTAACTCCCAAGGAGTTGCAACAGATAACTCAAAACCTAGAGGCTCTAGTCTTAACTTAGCATGCTCAAAGAAACAACACGTATACAAATGAATGCGTGGAACCGAATCAAACAAGACAAATGCGCAGTGATCTAAAACAAGAAGCGTACACGCCACGACACGCATCCGTGACGCTCGGCCTCTGACGGGTCGTAGCAAACACTCGACCTCGCTGCCCGCTATTGGCCGAGCCGCCATAGCCGGTGATCACAAAAACGGGCCATGTGCCCCTCTCTACCACAACGGAAGCACAATCTAGGTCCAGCCGACAAGCTCGGCGTGGACTTTCCCACAAAGTAGCACAAGGGAAATCGCTGGGGTCCTCCTCGCCGGGCCGAAACGGACTGGAGCTCTCCGTGATCTCTGTTCCAATCGCCCTTGGCGGCGCTGCCGCCTCCCGAAAGTCAAACTTCCTCTTCTCCCCACATGGGGCCAGACAGACGCTGAACAGAGCGGCAACAACCCGCCAAACAGGATACTTCCCATTATAGATCGTGGCTAATCGACAGCCCTTAGCATAAGTGTCGGGGGCCCGAGCCCGACATCTCTCGGAAACACCTGCCTCAATCCAGATATGAACTTCCGAATCTTCACTCCGGGGTGGCAATCAATCGAGGAGCAAAATATCCATACTCCGAGAACTTGCGCTCATATTCCTCAATGGAATCGAACCCTCGCTTGAGTTCTCGAAGAGCTCCACCATCTTCTCCCGAGCCTCATCACCGATGAACTTTACCTTGAACTCACCTTGAAGAACTCCCAAGTAGCGGGTGGAGACCCACGGTCTCTCGCTCAAGGTGGACTCCCACCACCATCTCATTGTGCCTCCTAGCACATGAGCCGCACATCTCGGCCTCTGAATATCGGGGCACACCATGATCGGAAGGTGTACTCCAAATGGGCAATCCACTGGCCGCCGCTAACGCATCACCGGTGGCATCAAACTTCTCGAAGCTTCCACTTCACAAAATCCTTCACCACCTACCCAATTCCTCGGCACCCTCTGCCATATCTCGCCTCAGGGCTACTTGCTCCGTGGAGCCGAGGTGCTCTTGAGCTCACAACCAATCGAGTCGGTTGCTCGATCTGGGCTCGGGACTCTTCCCGCCGCATACGCCAACAAGGCACAGGTCTCTCGCCTCTGGTCACTCAACATGCTGACCATAAAAGCCCTCATAGACTCAAAGCAAACTCTGCTCCAGGAGCGATCTCACGGCGCTCAGTTGCCTCAACGCCCGCTCTAGGCGTAACGGAGGAGGAGCTGTGGAATGCCATCGATGTCGGCTTGGGACGATGTCCTGCAGATGTCGATCCGATCCCCGATACCTCGACCGCTCTCGAACCTCCTCTCTGCGATGCGGGTGGATCGCATGTTTGGCGATCTACATCCAAACCAACAACGAATCAAAACTCGCTCACACCATTCCACAACACCAAACAAGGCATACACTAGATGATAGGTATTGTAAATTCTTAACCCTTTTCCTTTCTAAAACAATAAATCTAGGCGTACTGATGACCGCCAGAGTCTTGATGATCATGGAAAACGACCTACAACAAAAGGTCGGGTCCTACAGAATCTATGACTCTGAGCTCGATACCAATCAGAAAGACCCGACCCAAAAGGGGCTCTAAATGGGCCTTTACCCCAATGCATGTAGTGAAAATAAAAGACATTATGAAAAATACATTTCGATTCCAAGTAAAAATAGAAAACATTCAACAACCAAAACATACATTTCTAAAAGCACACTGATCGTCGAGATTTATTTAAACCATTAAAACAATCCACAAGTACCAATATGCCGGAATCCATAAAACGTAAGAAAACATCCCGGGGCTCTGTGCCCGCCTACATGCATTCAGGGAAATAATAAAAAGTGAAGAGTCATGATAATTAAAATAAAACAATCGGAGAAGACAAAGCAGGTTCCATGATCATAGCTCCTCCTTCACCATCCTGTCTCCCGCTTGATTACCCGTGGAAAACCACGTAATAAGGGTGAGTAACGAATTACCCAGTAAGAATCCCCAACCGGGGTACAATACGATATACATGATCATCTAGAAGAATGTATGCAAGCTATGAGTACAAACACAGAGCGGAGCACATAGCTAAGTCCACACTTGGACCTCGGATGCCATCTCGTGGTCTTAGTCCGGAAAATACCACAACACACTAAACGCACTATACGGGAACAAGTCCCGCCCACCGCTGTCTCTCATCGCCGATACGAAAGGTGCACTCGCTCAAGATCCCGAGCTTCTCTCGGTCGGCGCCAGAATGAGCGTAAGCGCGCACCGCATGCTACTGCAAACTCGGGGTGCGGTCTAGTGGCAAGCCGCCCGAGTTCGATCACCATGCCTAACTAAATCTCCGGATCGGTGTCACCGACATAGGGTGTGAGACTGGACACGTGAACTATGTCACCTGTACCACCGCACTCGAGGCTAAGGAACCGGCCGTGGTAGGCTTACACCGAGAAGCGGTCCTTGCCCTAACAGTGGCAATCAAGGGCTACGGCCAACACGCCGAGGACGTGTCGATCGCCGGGGGCGAGGCAATGCCAAGTCATCATCCCGACCGTTGGGGCATTTAACGATCGCCACCCTCACCCAAGATTGCGGGGCCTACCGGTTGGGATAGCTAATCCCTCACGGGGTCCAAGGACGGAGAATCTGTCTCGAACGTCCTTGCCATAGATGCAAGATACTTTATGCATCGGGCCCTGATGATTCTATCTACCTCAATTCTAAACCTTAACAATAATAACGATTCAATCAATGCACCCAATACGTGCTCATCGGATACAAGGAACCTAGCATGATACTACGAAGCAAGAACAGATATCGAACATGCTAGAATAGAACAACCTAGCATGGGCTAACATGAGAAACAATACAAGAGTTCATGCCAACAGAATTGAGCAGAGCACCTAGGCTAAACATGCTAGTAAACATACACAGCATACAAAACAACAATCACAAATATACCACAGGTCCACACAACCTCGGTAAGAAATCCTTACCTTGGTCTCCAAGACTTTTACACACAAATCCTAAGTCATGAACAATCCCGAGCTAGCGAGCGGAACCTAGCAAACCAACAATAATCGATGATCTAAAATATCTAAACAACAATAGAACAAACAAGCTCGGCTCGGGGAACTCACGCGCGCGACGACACGAGCTTGGGGCTGCCGCAAGCTCGCTCGGCAAGGTCGGGCGCTGGCCGCTACCTGCCACGGCAGGACACGCGCCACCGGTTGCGCTACCGCACGGCACGCGACGGACACGCTACCGGCTGCGCTACCGCACGGCAGCGAGGACACGCACGCGCGCGCGGGCGCAGCGCTCGACGGCGCGCGCGGCGCTGGGCGTCGGGCGAAGGCGCGGCGGCGAGCAACTCAGCGAGGGCGCGCGCGCGCGCGCCTCGAGCTGGAGCGGCGCGCGGCGAGCGGCTCGGCAAGCGGACACGGCGAGGGCGTCGAGCGATCGGCCGGGCGTCTTTGTGGCGCTGGCGAGACCTCTGGCGCGCGAGCGACGGGACGATCTCTTCTTGAAGGCGAACGGCGAGGCTGCTGCGAACAGTGCAGGCGTCTGGCAGGCTGGCTCGACCGATCGGGCGTCGCGACGGGCTGGCTCGACCGATCCGGGCGTGCGACAGTGCTGGCTCGACCGATCTGGGCGTCTGGTGAGCTGGGCCGGGATGATGGTCGCCTCCTCTCATGGGTCGCACAACACACACACACACACAACCCCTTTTTCTTACATTCGCCAACAAACACCCAAATGAGAAGATGAAGAAGACGAAGACTTACCCGGAATGATGATGATCGAACCCAAGGAGATGCAAGGATGAAGAACTCGGCAAGGCTATGGAGATGGAGAGCTTGGGCGGCCAAGAGGTGCTTTTGGAGAATAAGATGGAATAACCTAATTCTATTTCATTTAACCAAATGCACCAAAACTCCAAACTCCAAGGTTAACTAAGATGTGATGCGAGAAGAGCAACAAGAGCACCTAATGGCTCAATTGGCACACCTCTCTACAAGCTTCCCAGAGACCCAGGTTCAAACCCCACTGCAAAGACAAATTCCTTTATTTTTACTTTTGCAACAAACCTTGCTCAAACCAAACCACAAACCCCTCCAAAAACCTACAAAAACCATCCAATAATTTTAGTAGCTGGAAAAGACACAAACGACCATGACGGCCCGACCAAATTACCAAATTACCCCTAGGGCATACCTGGAAGACCGGGAAGAAAAACCTGGGTCGTTACAACATCATTCACAAGGTCTAAGCTCTTAGCTAGACTAGGTTAGCACACACTGGGCTAACTAACAGAAGGGTCACTCAATTAATCTCAAAATGCATAACAACACAGCAAGCAAGGTTAGCACACACTTGGCTAACTAAGGACAACACACACTGTGCTAGTTCTGGACTGCAACACACTAGGCAGCCCTGAACTGCAACACACTGGGCAGTTCTGCTCAATCTGTTTAGCAACACACTGGGCTAACAGGGGACAACAAGGGCAGAAATACAATGGGCTAGCCCAAGATCAGCAACACACTGGGCCAATCATGAATCTGGTCAGCACACCCTGGGCCAACAAGGGACAGCACACACTGGGCTAATCCTGGACTACAACACACTGGGCAGTCCTAAGCAAACCGAGCCAACAAGCAACTCGATTGTCACTCGGGACTCCCTAAGGACTCTAACCCATCAAACATCCTAGGTCTACAGAGTATATCAACAACAAATCCAGGATACTAGGATAAATGCATACAAGATAGGCAGTCAATAAACAGGAGAGAACAGTGGCAGAAAACAAGAATCTACATGCCAGCACCCTATCAACAAATCAGGGAACCTAACAACAACATGCTTAACATACATATTCAGCAGAGCATACACAACATACAATTCATATCACAAGCAACAGGAGATAAACAGAACAAGCATGCTCAAGAACAAACATCCTCCAGGGTACCTGCAAGAACCTAACACTAGCAATTTATATTCCAGGCAACCTGCATAAAACCTATCCACTAACAGTTCGACATACAAACATACAACCAGGAGATATCATTGCAATGCGCAGGGCCCACACAACCCCGGCAAGGAACCCTTACTTGTCAATAGTAGAATCCCAAGTCCCGGAATAATCCTTAAGCTGCAGAGCACCACACAGTTACCCTAAACCCGAGCAAGACTTCAACCTCCAAGGGTAGTCTCGGCCAAGCTAGGTCACACCACACACAAGAGAACTCCAAGCTTCTTTCTCTTCACTTTCGGCTTGTAGCCACGGCCAAGGAGAGAACACAAGGGGTTTCGGCTAGCTCCTCCAACAACACCAACTTGTGATTTCGGCTAGGTTTATGGATCTCGGCCAAGGAGATGTTGCACAACCAAGGGTGATCTCGGCTAGGCTTGAAGCTCTAGACCAAGATGGAGATGGAGTGCTTGCAATGGAGTGGATAGAACAAAAGCTAGAGCTTGACTTTTGGCAACAAGAAAGTGGCTCGGCCAAAAGAAAGAAGAAGAAAGCTTGGTGAAGAGTTGGAATTTCGGCAATGGAGGAAATGGGAGGGGAAATTCGGCCAAGGAGAATGAGGGAAAGGGAGCTTGGGCGGCTAGGGAAATTTGGAAGGGAAAAAGATGTATTTTCTATTTTAAAATTATTAAAAAATTCCTCATTTTGACAAGTGTCAAATGAGGTTCCCCTTTCGAGTACCAACTCCAACACTAATTAAAAGGAATTCTTGTTTAACCCCAGGCAAGCTCCAAACTCCTCCACACAACTCCCAAACCTGGAACAAACACCAAAATAATTTATCAACTCAAGACAAGGCTGGAAATTACCAAAATACCCCCGGGAGGCCAAATGACCAAAATGCCCCTAGAGCCTCAAGAAACCCTAACAGCCCAACAAACTCACTGAAAACCAACCAAACGTACCTGAAGAACCAGAAGGGAAACTTGGGTTGTTACAATATTCCCTCCTTTTAAGAATTTCGTCCTCGAAAGTCCAAACACTGGAATAACTCTGGGTAATGCGTCCTCATCTCGTCCTCGCGCTCCCAAGTTGCTTCCTCTACTCCTTGATTCCTCCACTGAACTTGGACTAAATAAATCTCTCGGTTACGCAACGCCTTGCGCTCTCGAGCTAGAATCTGCACGGGCTTTTCCTTGAAGCTCAAGTCCTTGTCCAGCTGTAACGGTTCAAAATCTACAATGTGGGACAGGTCTGCAACGTACTGACGTAACATCGATACGTGGAATACGCTATGCACAGAAGCCAACGACGGAGGCAAGGCTAATCAGTACGCCACTAGACGGATTCGCTCAAGGATCTCAAAAGGTCCCACAAATCTAGGACTCAGCTTGCGCCGCTTACAAAATCTCAAAACCCCACGCATCGGTGCTACCTTCAGAAACACGTTATGTCCCACCTCAAACTCTAAGCTTCGACGCCTCACATCGACGTAGCTCCTCTGCCTACTCAGAACAGTCAACATATGAGATCGGATCTTCTACCCTGCCTCATTAGTCAACTAAAGCAACTCTTGACCCAGAACCTGCCTGTAACCAACCTCTTCCCATAACACAAGAGACCTACAACGCTTTGCATACAAGGTCTCAAACGGTGCCATCTGAATCGTCGCCTGATAACTGTTGTTATAAGAAAACTCCATCAGATACAGATACTGGTCCCAACTACCCGGGAAGTCAAGTACACAAGCTCTCAGCATATCCTCAAGGATCTGGTTCACCCTCTCTATCATCCCCATCGATCCGAGGGTGAAAAGTCATCTTTGGCGCACTCAAGACCTAAACCTTTCTGGAGTGCCCTCCAGAAACGGGAGGTGAAACGGGAATCCCTATCCAAGACTATCTTAACTGGCACCCCATGATACCGCTTGATATATTCCAGAAACAACTGTGCCCACTACTCTACAGTATAATTAACTCTACCTGGCACGAAATGAGCACACTTTGTCAAACGGTCGACGATCACCCAGATCTGAGTAAACCTTCTCGGTGTCCTCAGCAAACCAGAAATGTAATCCATGGAAATCTCTTCTCACTTCCACTGAGGCACAGTCAGTAGCTGCAACAGCCCTGTAGGCTTCTACCTGGGAGTCTTCACTTGTTGACAAGTGAGACACCGGCTAACAAACTCTACAATGTCCCTCTTCATATTAACCCACCAAAAAGTATGTTTGAGGTCCTGGTACATTTTGTTGCCCCCTGAGTGCCACGCAAACGGAGAACTTTGAGCCTAAGAAAGCAGCACAGCTCGCAACCCCGCGTCTGCTGGCATGCAAAGGCGTTCTCTACACCTCTGACCACCATCTGGAGCCACAACAAAGTCGAAATCTCAGTCGGCCTGAACCCTGGCAATCAATCGACTCAACTCGAGATCACTCAGCTAGCCATGTATGATCCTCTGTCTAATGGAATGCTGAACAGTCAACTGGGCTACCCTGACAGTAACCTCTTCTAACACTACTGCTACCCAACTTGCTCTTAGTCCCTCTTCAAAGGAATCTGAGAACTCAACAACGCGGCAGAATGAGAAGTCTTCCGACTCAAAGCATCGGCTACCACATTGGCTTTACCCGGGTGATACAGAATCTCGCAATCATAGTCCTTAACCAGCTCCAACCACCTCATCTGCCTCATATTCATCTCCTTCTCAGTGAAGAAGTATTTGAGGCTTTGGTGATCAGTGAAAATCTGGATCTTCTCACCATACAAGTAATGTCTCTAGATCTTCAAAGCAAAAACCACTGCAGGTAGCTCCATGTCATGCGTCGGATAGTTCTGCTCATACGGTTTCAACTGTTTCGAAGCATAAGCAATAACCTTACCATGTTACATAAGAACACAACCCAAACCAAACTTCGAAGCGTCGCTGTAAACCACAAAACCACCTGTACCCTCTGGTACTGACAAAACTAGAGCGGAGGTTAATCTATGCTTCAACAGAGTAAAGCTCTCTTCACACTTCTCATCCCAAATAAACTCCACACTCTTTCTTGTCAATCTGGTCAAGGATGCAGCCTTAGTAGAAAAACCATGAACAAACCTACGATAGTAGCCTGCTAGACCCAGAAAACTACGAACCTCGACGACTGTGGTCGGTCTAGCCCAAGAACTCACTACATCTACCTTGGAGGGATCCACTGCAATGCTATCTTTAGATACAACATGTAACAGCCCGGTTTCCCGTTGAATGTAAAATTAGGTTTCTATATATTTTATGCTCAAAAGTATTGTTGGGAGGACTCGAACCCTTGGCCTAAAAAGGGGTTTGGAAGTTTGGAATTAAATAAAGAAAATAGTGCGTCAGCCGGGGCTCGAAGGGGGGAAGCCTTCGGAAGGGAATTTTAGATTCCCAAGGCTTATATAATTAAGGGAAGGAAGGAAAAGAAAAAAAAAAAAGAAAACTTCACTCGCAAAAGCCCTCTCCCCACACCCTCGTCTTCGCCGCCCATCGCACCCAGCCACGCCCACGTCGCCGTCGCACCAAGCCGCACCTGCCCAACCTTCGCCCCTGTAAGAACCCGACCCAAAACACGGTCCTAAACCTAGGTTCTCACTCAGCATGCAAGTTAAATACTTCATTAAGCGGTTTAGTGCTCATATTTAAAACCTTTCAAAACATTTAAAAGCGGGGACACTTAAAACATAAACAACAACCTTCATTTAAGCAAAGCCAACAAAGTAAAACAAGCCTGGCCAGTGTTTATAAAATCATACAATACATTTTAAACAACATTTTAAAACGTCCCCTAGGACTCCCGTCCCGTCTACATCTTGAACAAATTATGCAAACAATAAAGAGGCAGTGTGCCGGCGCTCCTATGATCAATCGGCTCCTCCGCTAGCCGTCCGGTCTTTGTCCCAAGTTACCTGTGGAAAACCACAGAAAATAAGGGTGAGTATAAACATACTTAGTAAGAATCCCCAACCGGGTACAATACGATACATCAATCATCTAGCACCCTAGTATACATGCAAACAGATTACCAACACGGATCATAGCTCAACGATCTTACAAGGCGAGAATCTGAATCCTCGGAAGTCTCCTACTTCCGGCCTAATGATTGGTTCTCATAACCAATCCCGGACATCTCCGAGGGTCTTTCTCCTCGGCAAATTGATCACCTCAAAAACCGATCCCAAAGATGTCCGACACCCTCGAGGGTCTTTCTCCTCGACCATATGATCACTCAAAAACCAATCCCAATGGGTGTCCTCAAGGGCCTCTTACCCTCGCTAACAAATCTGGACTATCGGAGAGTACCCAAGTCCGGCTCTAAACCGAAAGGAACCGGTGTACTCACGAAAATTAGCCCGGGGAGCTCTCTCCGACGGGCGACTAACGCGTGTGCGCGCGCACATCTTTGCTGCCGCAACCGGCGTAAATGTGGGGGCCTAGGTACAAACTACGCGGGCGGTGCACGCATGCCTAAAGACTCGAACGGTGTCACTGAACACACGAAGGCGAGGCCCTTGGCACTCATCTGTGCGGCCTGTACCACCGACACGAAGCTAAGAACCGCCAAGGCGAGTTTGCACCGCTAGCGTGGTTCCGCTCTAGCGGGCTACAAACTAGGCTTATGCCGATGTGGTAGCTAAATCCACATCGGCCGGGGAAGCAATGTACGTTATGCTTCGCTCTACTCCCGATCGGTGGGGACAAAGTACGTTATGTCCGCTCTCAGCCTCTAGATGATGACAAACTCTACTATACTAGCTAAGAGTACAAAATAACTGATTCCTGGCTAGACATACATATCAACATCGATCACACATAACCTAGCATGATACTACGAACTTAAAGCGGGAATCTCAAGCATCTTTGGAAGAACAATCCTAGCATGGCACTAACATGTACAAACAGCAAACATGCTAGCAAGAATGCAATCACAAGTCATCCTATCCACTAATCATGTTCATAGAAGTAAACATGCATATAAGGCACAATCAAGAAAGCATCGCGAGTCCACACAACCACGGTAAGAAATCCTTACAGAAACGCAAAATAACTTTCACAATCAAATAATGACCCTCGAGCTTTAAAGCGAAACCGAGCAACCTAAGCATTTTAGAAAAATATCCTAATTAAATAACAACAGCCAATCAACTTAGGGTCCAAAAGAGTGGAGGCTCGAGAATTACCAATCGAGAAGGCACAAGGTCACGCCCCAACCCGCACGGCAGCAGGCGGTGTCGTCCGTCGACAGCGACAAGTAGGGCGCGCCGCGCGCTGGCGCGCTGCACTGGGCGCTGGCGCTAGCGAGGCAAGGGGACATGCAGACGCGGGCTGTCGCTGGCGAGCTAACACGCTGGGTCGAGCGTGCGGGAGCGCGGGCGAGACGTCGGTTCGCGAGGATAATAGCGTGGGCGACGCGCGTCTGGGCAGCGGCCAGGAGCTGGCGACGCGTCGGGCGGCAGCGAATGAGCGGAGCGGCGCGGTCGTCTGGCGGCTTTGGTGCGGAACGCGCGCGTCGCGTTTGAGCGCGCTTAAATTGGGCGTTACCGCGCGCATCTGGGCGCACTGGCCGGGCAATGCAGGCGTCTGGGCACGCTGGGGCGGGCAATCACGAGCGCTCGGCACGCTGGGCCGGGCGATCGCAGGGCGTCTCGTGCGGCGTGGCTGGGCAAGGTTGTCTTTGGTGGCCGAAGCGGTCTCGATGCGCCGGGTGTGGCTGGGCCGCTAGGGCATGGTCAGGCGGTTAGGGTTGGGCTTTCTTGGTGAGGTCGGCTAGGAGAGAGAGAGAGAGAGAGAGAGAGAGAGAGAGAGAGAGAGAGAGAGATTGCAAAACAAGGGGAAAGGGACTTTCTTGATTTTCTTCCCTTTTCCTAATTTAAATGGGTCTAAAATCCTTTCCCAAAGCTTCCTCTTTCAAAACCCACCCAAACAAACTTTTCTTTCTAATAAAACTCTTTTTCCTTCAAACTCCCAAAACCATTTAGGCAAGGGTTCAAATCCCAAAGGAAGCACTCAAAACCCATTAATTTTGCCAATAACTAAAATACCTCCAAACTCCCAAACAACTTGCCCAAACCTCTTGGGTCTTGCAACCAACAACCACCAAACTTCGACAAAGCGGAAAGGCCCAAATCTTGAAAATCCTCAAAACCACACGGAGGGCAAAAGACCAAAATACCCCTAAGGGTTAGAATAGCTCTAACGGCCCATCCGAACATCCGAATAATGACCCAAAATCACCTGGTAACCAAATAGAAAACTAGGCCGTTACAATACTCCCTCCTTTTAAGACTTTCGTCCTCGAAAGTCCTAAGACGAAAAACAACTCTAGGAAACTCCACCGATTCTTAACCAACCAAGCTCCCGATTAAGACAACACAAATCCTTCTTTGAAACCGAACCTCTTGGGTTCCCAAAGGCTCAAGCCCAATAGACACCGAGTCTGCCACGAACTATCTCAACCAAAACTGAACCAACACTGAGCTTCGAAGAAAACATGCGATAACTAGTCGGTGAGCCACATCCTCTGACTCGCACCAACTCTCAAACGGTCTTACGACTCTAGGGCTCACTTATCCTCGCTAACCCAACTCGGGCGCCTCTCTACGGCGCTACTCTCGACAAACTCGTGGGCGGGTCACAAGCTCTAAAACTCTACGCCACGCTCCGGCGTAACTTCTCTGAATGCTCATAGTCATGTTATCAAACAACCTCGACCCTTCACCATGCTGACCAAACAACCGAACCTCCTGGGTTTGAAACTAAACGGCCTACTCTTACTTCAAGAAGAGATCTCGCGAACCCCACTGGTTGCCTACAATCCTTAACGAAATCCAATTCGAACCACCAACCGGTGATGATCCCAAGGCAACCTTCTCCAACTAGCATGCGTCCACAACACTAAAGCAACCATCTTACGAGAAATCGAAGCACCCAAGCCAAGGGCACTTTTCAGTTCACGGCGGCTACCACCACTCACACTAGCCGAAACTTCACGACCGGCCACCCCGAACGACAAGGTCCAGAGAATGTGCTCCACTCACCAAACTAACAAACCGGAGCCCCTCATCGGCCGACAACAAACTTTCCAATGCAATCCGATCAGCCACTGGCCTAGGTGAACATCGCCAGACAGGAAAACAAACAACATTCCTCTCACGGAAATCTCGAGCAGCAAGGAATAAAACAACACGCGGCTACTAGCAACACAATAGCTTGAGGATCGCAACTCAAGGGCTTTACCAACCAATGCCACGGCACCTCTGTGCCAACTCACTCAACTGTGGCTCAGCTAAAATGCCAACTGCGAACGCACATCAACTAGGAACAAAGCCCGAGAAGGCTTGCTTTGCAGAAACTCAACCCAAGCTTATAACGAGCAAGGCTCGCCTCCAAGCTGCCACTCAACTCTTAAGCCCATCTGGCTGCTCCAAGGACTTCCTCCTTATAGCTTAGACCTAACTCTTCTTCCAATCCAGAAACTCCACCCACGAAACATAGAGAGGAATAAGGATAGCGACGACCACAAGCTTGCGGATCCTGAACAACACGGGTCGGCAAGACTACCTCAAAAGTTAAAACTCGAGGCCGACATCCACGGTGCAACTCAACTACCAAAGAACTAAGGGGTTCTACAAACTCCAAAGATCCAACAACCTTCCAGCAACAACTCAAGTCCTTGAACTGGAAGGCCTCCGCCCTTGCGGGAACAAACAACTTTCTGCTTGCTAACAAACAAACGCAGTGACACTCTCGCTGGGCTGACCGCTGCGCTACTCTGATCAACTACACAACTCAGGAGCTAAGTTGACTCCTCCTCAACAGGAACGATTGCCCAGCAAGCGAACGTCCGAAGGACAGCGAACTTCACACACGCTCGCTGTCTTGCTCAAACCCAAGGGCAACAACAACCAACTCTCTCGGAAGCAACATCCAAGGATCCTCAATCGCTTGAACCCCCAACTTGGAACTAGCAGTGCCTACTCAATTGCCGAGGGAGGGGTCAACTCCCAAAACTTCCTGACTAGGAACAAGTCCTCAGGGCAACGCCCGCTTGCTCGAACCGAGCTAGCTCAAGAAACAACATGGGAACCAAACCTTGGTCAACACCAAGCACCACCTCGCTAAGAATTCCGAAAATCAACGTGGAGGTTACCAAGAACAACTCTAGCTTGTTAATCGACAACAAGCATCCAACAACTCAACCGAGGAACACTGCCTGGGTCTGACTGAGCTCTGGTGAGGCTCCCCACAACTTAGGGTTCCTCCGATCGCCCTCCGACACACACTGTCGTCAAACGGTCTAACAGACAACTGGCTACACGAGCACATCTCCCTCCGCTTTCTCAACCGTGTCTGCTGGCCAAAAGCTCTTCCTTGCCACATCCGTAGCAGCAAGCACGCGATGCTCCACACAATCCGAAAAGCGCCTTACCACACTTGATGCAATGAGCCGGCTGCCTGGCCCCGCCCTGCTGACGATCTTGAGCTCTAACCTGCGGTCGGCGCTGATCGCGACCCCTAGACTGGCCCTGTTGGCGAGTCTGCTATCCACTGAGCGGGAACCACCAGAAGACCCAAACTTCCTCTTGCTCAAAGCATCAGCCACATCGTAGCTTCTACCTGTAAGGATCCGAACAACTCTCTTAGCCATGGCGGCGTAACTCCGCGATTTTACTACCATCGCCTGGATCGGTTCAAGCGAACTCCAACCATCGATCAACAAGAAATGCCTCTACCTAGGTCAAGGGCCAACTAGCATAACTTGGCTACACAACAACCAAGTTACCGGCACGGTAACCTCTCAACCCAAGTTAGGGCACTTGCCAAGAACTAACGTCCTAACTCCTCGGAATCGAGCACTTTGGTTTCACAACCCAAACCCCTCGTGGTTCTTAAAAAAATACACCACGTAGAGCAGGCTACACAAAAGTACACCGGCGTGTGCGGCTCCAACTTGGTTCCTTAAGATCCAAACCAACAAGTATTCTCACACAAGGCAACCTTTGCCTCCCAATAGAGCCACATCTAGCAAAGGAGCAACAAGAGTTCAACCCACTCGGGGTCAACTGACCACGGAATGCCACATTGGCCAACTCACTATTACAAGAGCATAGCTACACAAAGCAAACTTACCTCATACCAATGGTCCACTAAACGTGCTCCGATCAACTATCCAACTCATGGCTCTAACACTGGATCATCCACGCATAAGCGATGCCAACTCTACTCATATTATGGTAGCTCTAGGGTAGCCGAAACACCCTACCATCCAACTGGCACACAAGCCCACAACACAGGCGCGAGAACTCGGACGCGCTAGCCCTTACAACCAACAACGTCCTTTGTACCCAACTCTCGGTGACCCTGAAAGGCTCCAACTTATCCCTCGAACGGTCTCACACTTGTAGTTCTCTGACTACCACCGAGCTAGATCTATTATGCAGCCCAAACAGGTACAATCTCAGGAATGGGTACAAGACTAGTGGGGATGATAAACTCCGGGCGGGTCCTGGAACCACCTACACAAAAGTGCCAACTGGCCTGAAACTAGGCCTCCTTCCAAAGCTTGGTGCCAACAGGCACTACATCCTTTACAACACAAACATCCCTTTACGGGCTTTAAGCCCCTCTGAGGGTAGGGAAGGTCACACTCCAGGTGACAGGGCAATGGCACTCAACACAAGAGTCTCAACACTCGAGTAGACTACTCTCTGACATCACGTCTAACAGCATGGCCAAGGCCAACTCCCGCATCCCACTCGATGCTCAACGAATACTCGAGGCCAACCCTCGGGTGGCGACACCTAGCTCCACACCGAACATGCTAACAGAAGGTGCTTCTCTCTAATAGCCAATGAAAACCACGGACGGATTAAGTCCTGACAAGCAAACTCCACACTACCCCACAGCTCACGAGGGTACTAAAAGAATGGTCAGCAAAAACGATGCGAGGCTTGCGGGAGGACAAGATGTCTCTACATCTTCCTCAAAAGCTACTAACTTGGCAGCTTGCCAATCGACCGGGTGGCTGGTGGAGACTCTGCTGGTCCGCCTCTCATAGGGGACTTCCACCACCACACTGCTGCATCAAACAGCACCAGAACGACACGCCTCGACCTCTGAACAACAGGTCATCGACCTCTGAACACCAGGTCATCACAACACTTGGATGATAAACTCGATCTTGGCCAACCACCTAGCAGCTAGCAGTAGGTCTCAAAAACATCCAGCTCTACAGGCTTCCTCTTGCCAAACTCAGCGGCTCTATCAACGCCAACTAACTTATCAGCATAACTTGCTGATCGAGCCCTCCTGGGAACCTCCGGGGCTACTGGAGCTACAAGGAGGGGTGTCACCTAAATAAACTCTGCCAGCTGGGCTATCTGTGCCCAAGACTCCTCACTACGCGCTACAAAAGCTGCGCTGGTCTCCGCTCTCTGTTAGCTAAAAGACACGCCATCAACTCCCTCATGGTCGAGCACACTCTGCTCAAGGAGTCTCACATTGAGGCAGACTAGCCTCTACCCCCTTCTCTTGGCAACTCATCTGCCAGGGCCAAAGGTGGCCTACGGGTCTAGACAACCCTAGACGTGGTCTCATGATCAACATGAACAGTCCAACTCCTCGGTTGGAAATACCAAACGTCCCTGCTCCTCTAAGTGCAATCAACCTACTAGCGATCCACACAAAGCATAAAAGCTAGCCCACGCTGGGGCTCTCACCGCCAAACAAGGGTAACACATGTATATTAGATGCGATGATTGTAAAATAAAACCCTTAGCTTAATGAACTCGGAGACAAACTGACGACGGCGAATATGCGATGATCATGGGGCAACAACCTACAAAGCGCAGTTAGTCTACGAGATCTATGACTCTATGCTCGATACCAACCTGTAAGAACCCGACCCAAAACACGGTCCTAAACCTAGGTTCTCACTCAAAGATGCAAGTTAAATACTTCATCAAGCGGTTTTAGTGCTCATATTTAAAACCATTCAAAACATTTAAAAGCGGGGACACTTAAAACATAAACAACAACTTTCATTTAAGCAAAGCCAACAAAGTAAAACAAGCCTGGCCAGTGTTTATAAAATCATACAATACAATTTAAACAACATTTAAAAACGTCCCCCTTGGACTCCTGTCCGTCTACATGCTGAACAAATTATGCAAACAATAAAAGACAGAGTGTCGGCGGCTCCCATGATCAATCGGCTCCCTCCGCTAGTCGTCCGGTCTTTGTCTCAAGTTACACGTAGAAAACCACGAGAAATAAGGGTGAGTATAAACATACTCAGTAAGAATCCCCAACCGGGGTACAATACGATACATCAATCATCTAGCACCCTAGTATACATGCAAACAGTTACCAACATAGATCATAGCTCAACGAGCTTACAAGGCAGAATCTGGAATCCTCGGAAGTCTCCTACTTTCGGCCTAATGATTGGTTCTCATAACCAATCCCGAGACATCTCTGAGGGTCTTTCTCCCTTGGCCAATTGATCAGCTCAAAAACCGATCCCAAAGATGTCCGACACCCTCGAGGGTCTTTCTCCCTCGACCATATGATCAGCTCAAAAACCAATCCCAATGGGTGTCCTCAAGGGCCTCTTACCCTCGCTAACAAATCTGGACTATCGGAGAGTACCCGAAGTCCGGCTCTAAAGCGAAGGAACTGGTGTACTCACGAACATTAGCCCGGGAGCTCTCCGAACCGGCAACTAACGCTGCGTGTCGCTTGCCCGAACACCGCATCTTCTTTGCTTTCGGCGTAAATGTGGGGCCTAGGTACAAACTACGCCGGACAGTATGCATGCCTAAAGACTCGGAAAGCGGTGTCACTTGAACACGATGAGTGCGAGGCCCTCGGCACTCATCATGCGGCTGTACCACCGACTTGAAGCTAAGAACCGCCAAGGCGGGCTTGCACCGTTGGCAGGGTTCCGCTCTAGCAGGCTACAAACTAGGCTTATGCCGATGTGGTAGCTAAATCCACATCATCGCCGCCGGGGAAGCAATGTACGTTATGCTTCGCTCTACTCCCGACCGGTGGGGACAAAGTACGTTATGTCCGCTCTCAGCCTCTAGATGATGACAAACTCTACTATACTAGCTAAGAGTACAAAATAACTGATTCCTGGCTAGACATACATATCAACATCGATCAGACATAACCTAGCATGATACTACAAACTTAAAGCGGAATCGAAAGGATGCTTGGAAGAACAATCCTAGCATGGCACTAACATGTACAAACAAGCAAACATGCTAGCAAGAATGCAATCACAAGCTGTCCTATCCACTAATCATGTTCATAGAAGTAAACATGCATATAAGGCACAATCAAGAAAGCATCGCAGGGTCCACACAACCACGGTATGAAATCCTTACTTGGAAACGAGCAGAAATAACTTTCACAATCAAATAATGACCCTCGAGCTTTAAAGCGAAACCGAGCAAACTAAGCATTTTAGAAAAATATCCTAATTAAATAACAACAGCCAATCAACTTAGGGTCCAAAAGAGTGGAGGCTCGGGAATTACCAATCGAGAAGGCACAAGGTCACGCCCCAACCCGCACGGCAGGGCAGGCTGTCCGTCAGCAAGGACAAGTAGGGCGCGCTGGCGCTGGGCGCTGGCACTGGGCGCTGGCGATGGCACTGGGCGCTGGCGCTAGCGAGGCAGGGGACGTGCAGACGCGGGCTGTCGCTGGCGAGCGAACACGCTGGGTCGAGCGCGCGGGAGAGACGTTGGGTCGCGAGGCGGGCGCGCGCGACGCGGCAGCGGCGGCGGCGGCGCGCGCTGCGCGAGAGGCGACAGCGTGAAGCGGCGGCCAGTGGGCGGCGCGCGCGTCTGGGGCGGCTCTGGTCGCGAACGGCGCGGTGCATCTGGGCGCGTTTGGGCTGGGCGTTGGAACGCGTCTGGGCGCACCTGGGCTGGGTGATGCAGGGCGTCTGGGCACGCCTGGGCTGGGCGATGCAGGGCGTCTGGTGCGGCGTGGCTGGGCAAGGTTGTCTGGGCTGAGCGGTCTGATGCGGCCAGGGTGTGGCGGGGCGGCTAGGGCATGGCTGGGCGGCTAGGGTTGGGCTTTCTTGGTGAGGTCAGCTAGGAGAGAGAGAGGGAGAGAGAGAGAGAGAGAGAGAGAGAGAGAGATTGCAAAACAAGGGGAAAGGGACATTCTTGATTTTCTTCCCTTTTCCTAATTTAAATGGGTCTAAAATCCCTTCCCAAAGCTTCCTCTTTCAAAACCCAGCCCAAACAAACTTTTCTTTCTAATAAAACTCTTTTTCCTTCAAACTCCCAAAACCATTTAGGGCAAGGGTTCAAATCCCAAAGGAAGCACTCAAAAACCAATTAATTTTGCCAATAACTAAAATACCTCCAAACTCCCAAACAACTTGCCCAAACCTCTTGGGTCTTGCAACCAACAACCACCAAACTTCGACAAAGGCAGGAAAGGCCCTGAAATCTTGAAAATCCTCAAAACCCTGACCGAGGGCAAAAAGACCAAAATACCCCTAAGGGTTAGAATAGCTCTAACGGCCCATCCGAACATCCGAATAATGACCCGAAATCACCTGGGTAACCAAAATAGAAAACTAGGCCGTTCTGACCCCGCCCGACAGCCCGCCCAGAGCCAGCCCGGCCGTCGCTGCCGCAGACTCCCAGCGCCGCTTGTCGTATGCACTGCGTCGCCCAGCCGCCGCCATCGCCGCCTGCGCGCCCAGGCGCCACCGCCCGCGCACCGCTCCGTCGCCGCGCATCCGCCGCGACCGCGCACCAGCCGCGTCACTCGTCCGTCCACCCGCTTCGCCCCGCTCTCCCGCGCGTCGTCCCAGCGTGTCGCTCTTTCGCGCGCCGGCCTAGTAGCCCAGGTCGCCCACACGCTGCCCGCCGTCCAGATGCCTTGCCTTGTGCCCGCTCGGCGTGTGCGCTCGCCTTCTTTGCGCACGCCCAAGCGATGCAGCGCCCGATGCCTAGTGCGGCGCCGGCGCCCCCGCTTACTCACAGCAGCGCCGTTCTGCTCGCTCTTTGCCGCGAGGCGTGTGTCTTCTCGGTTGGTAAATTTCCAAGCCTCCACCCATTGGACTTCATGATTTTAGCTGCTGTCTATTTATTTAGGATATTTTATTGTATGCCTAGGTCGCTCGGGTTCGCTTTAAAGCTCGAGGGTTGTTAGTTGGTTCGTGATAGTTACTTTTCACTCGTTTCCAGGTAAGGATTTCTTACCCGGGGTTGTGTGGACCCTGCGAACACTTGATAGCATATTGGTTATTGTAACTGTATGAGTTTCTAGTGGTTAGGCATCATGCTTGCTTTTGATTCATGTTCGTGTTATGTTCGCGTTCCGTTAGTTCCATGCTAGGGTTCTTCTATCCTGTCATATTCATGCTTTATGTTGTATTCTATGAGTTCCATGCTACGTTCTTCCATCCTGACATATCCATGTTCTCCGTTGAATGCTGTTAGATCCATGTTAGGTTTAGACAGGTGTCGTATAGTGTAGAGGATTGTAGGGGTAACTAGTGTAGGTCCCACTCGGGTAAGACCCCGATGGACATCCGGAGGTGTAAGACCCGATGGGCATCCTAGGTGTATAAGACCCCGATGGGCATCACTGAGTTGGAGGTGTAAGACCCCGATGGGCATCCTAGGTGTATAAGACCCCGATGGGCATCACTGAGTTGGAGGTGTAAGACCCCGATGGGCATCCTAGGTGTATAAGACCCCGATGGGCATCACTGAGTTGGAGGTGTAAGACCCCGATGGGCATCCTAGGTGTGTAAGTCCCCGATGGGCAGCACTGAGTCCTAGGTTGTGTAAGGCCCGAAGGGCATCCAGGTGTAGAACCTAGGGTAGTTTATAGTTGTAAGCCTTCGAGTAGGCAAGCTTTAAGACTGGCGTATAAATTAACCCAACTATTGCTCCAAGTCGTTGTACGGTTGCATGTGCATGTGCTAAATGAGTTGTTTTCGTATTGTACCACGGTTGGGGATTCTTACTGAGTAACTCGTTGCTCACCCTTATTTTCTGTGGTTTTTCCACCAGGTAACTTGGGATAGAGGCTGGATGGCTAGGAGGAGGCTGCTGGATGATCATGGATAGCTGACTCTGAGTTGCACGTTCCCTTTATTGTTTTTATGATTTAGCATGTAGTGGGACTTGGGTCCCTAGGAAAAGCACTCAAAAACTGATTTATGTTTCTCGAACTGTTCCCTTTGATTGGTTTTTAGAAAGTACTGATCAGTCACTTATTTATTATGGGTTTTTTATTGGAACTATGTTTTTGTTTTAAATTGTTGATTACAAGGTTTTAAATTGGGAACTCTGAATGATATTTTCCATTTTTAATCATGCATGCTAAGTAAAGATCTAGGTTAGAGATCGCTTTCTGGGTGGGTCTTTACAGCTTGGTATCGAGCCGTGCATCGGGCGGTGTCTTGCGTCCATCGGGACGCTGGACCTCTAAGGGGAGGTGGAAACCCATAGGGGAATCTCACATCGGTTGGGAAGGGGAACGAATCACTCCTTATAAAGGGTGTGGACACCTTTCCCTAGCAAGACGCGTTTTCCCATGGGGGGGAGAAACAAATCCGTGAGGCTAGTGGGCCAAAGTGGACAATATCTTGGCTAGCGGTGGGTTTGGCCGTTACAGATGGTATCAGAGCTCAGAGTTATAGGTTCTGTAGACTGACCTGCAGTTGTAGGTTGTTTTCCATGATCATCAGCGCTCCGCCAGCCATCAGGTATATCCGTAAGTTTAACGTTAAGGGTTAAGAATTACAATACCGTTTGCACCTTGCATGTATATGACTTATTGTTGTGGAGCAGGGAAACCAGGTTCTGACTCATTGTTGGTTTGGGTGTAGATTGTCAGTATGCCGATCCACTCGTAGAGCGCGGGAGGCTCGAGGCCGACCAGCCAGGGCATTCGTATTGATTCTGACACGGGAGGGACGTCGTCCCAAGCTGATGCTGATGTTAGGCCGCCTACAGGCCCTTCTACTATGTTGCCCGGAGAGGGCGTGGAGGCAACTCAGCCTCGGGAGGCTGCACCGGGAGTTGCTTTTGTGGAGTCCATGAGGGCTCTATGGTTGGGTTGTTGTCGACCGCAGGGCGAGCGAGAGGGTCGAGACGCAGCTCTGTTAGCTGCACCGCAGGGAGGAGTCCCGACCGGATAGAGCAAACTGACCGAGTTGGTTCGAGAGAGGATCGCAGCGGTGCCACGATCACTTGACTCCAGCGAGAGCCAATTGTGAACGAGGCCATTGTGGCGGAAGGTGCCGAGGATCCGGGCAAGTGGTGAGGGATTTTGTCAAATGGAAGCCCGAGAAGTTCGGTGCCCTCGAGAACCATTGGTAGCCGCCAGTGGATTCTTGATCTGGAATATACATTTATGGTGATGGCTTGTCTGAGGTGCAATGAGCTCGATGTGCGGCTCATGTGTTAGCCGTGCAACAATGCGTGGTGGTGGGATTCCACTTTGAGTGAGAGACCGGCTGCGTCTCCACCTGCCACCTAGGAATTCTTCAAGGCTGAGTTCAAGGCGAAATTTATCAGTGAAGAAGCCCAAGAAAAGATGATTGAGCTGTTCTCAAACCTTAAGCAGGGGTCGAACTCGATCGAGGTGTACGAGAAGAAGTTCTCAGAATATGGATACTTCGCGCCACAGTTGATTGCTACCCCGGAGCTGAAGATCAGGAAGTTTATTGCGGGTTTGAGACAGGGAGTGTCTCAGGATGTTAGGGCACAGGCCCTAGAGACTTTTGCCAAGGCGATGGCAACGCAACGATTTATGATGGGAAGTATCCTCCAGAGCAGGTTGTTAGTACCGTAATGTCGAAGGCCCAGTGTACTCGGGCCAAAAGCGTAAGTTTGACTCAGGAAGTAATGTTCGTTGGGGCGGTTAGCGCCGCCAGGGTACTTATCATGTCAAAGACCAGCATCGGGACCGTAACCGTGATCAGCCTCGCCAACAGGGCGTAGGGAGGCCGCCACCGTATTGTAGATCCTGTGGGGAGCAGCATTGGGGACCTTGTGGTGGTAACCCTAGAGCTTGCTATAACTATGGTAAGGAGGGGCATCAGGCCCAGCATTGCAATCAGAAAGCAGTGGTGGCACAGCCCGCTCAGCAGCAGGGGAGAGTGTATGCTACGACCCGCCAGGAGGCTGAGAAAGCTGGGGCCGCAGTGGCAGGTACACTCCTAGTGTAAAAACCCGACCCAAGAAACGTTGCTATCCTAAAGTCCTTACTTAGCATGCATGATTAGGAATGTAAAACGTCGTTCAGAGTTTGAAATTTAAATCTTTGAAGTAAGCACATTCAAAACAAGGAAAATATAGTTCCATTTAAAATAAACAGGTAGATAACTGATAAGTTCTTTCTTAAAAACAAATCAAGGGAAACGGTACGAGAATCATCAAATAGTTTTTGAGTATTTTCCTAGGGACTCAAGTCCCACTACATACTAAATCATAAACACAATGAAAGAACGTGCAACTCAGAGTCAGCTATCCATGATCATCCAGCAGCCTCCTCCTAGCCATCCAAATTCTGTCCCCAAGTTACACCGTGGAAAACCACGAGAAAATAAGGGTGAGTATAAACATACTCGTGTAAGAATCCCCAACCGGGTACAATACGAAAAAATCTCATTTAGCACACGAACATGCAACCATACAATGACTAAGAGCGGGCACGGTTGGTGTAGGCTATGAGCTACTTCAAAGGCGAGCCTACTCAAGGGCTTCCGTCTATAGCCTCTCCTAGGTCCTACATTTGGATGCCCTTCGGGCCTTACACAACCTAGGACACGGTGATGCCCAAAGTGGGGCCTTACACACTTAGGATGCCCATCGGGCCTTACACCTGAGTAATCGGTGATGCCCAAAGGCCTTACACACCTAGGATGCCCATAGGGCCTTACACCTCCGTAATCGGTGATGCCCGGTGGGCCTTACACACCTAGGATGCCCATAGGGCCTTACACCTCCGAGAATCGGTGATGCCCAAAGGGCCTTACACACCTAGGATGCCCATAGGGCCTTACACCTCGTAATCGGTGATGCCCGGTGGGCCTTACACACCTAGGATGCCCATAGGGCCTTACACCTCCCGAGAATCGGTGATGCCCAAAGTGGGCCTTACACACCTAGGATGCCCATAGGGCCTTACACCTCCGAGAATCGGTGATGCCTAGTGGGCCTTACACACCTAGGATGCCCATAGGGCCTTACACCTCCGGATGTCCATCGGGTCTTGCCCGAGCGGGACCCCAAACTAGTTGCCTCTACGGTCCTCTATACTATACATCACACATCTAACCAGTAACTTGGATCTAGCAACATACAAATGGCAAAGATGGTTCTATCAAGATAGGAAAGCCTAACATGGAACTAACGGGATGTAAACTTGTCACGAACATGAATCAAAAGAAAACATGTAACCTATCACTAGAAACTCATATAATTACAAAGAATCGCGCGTGCTATCAACTATTCGCAGGTCCACACAACCCCTGTAAGAATCCTTACACGGAAATAAGTGGAGGTTAACTATCCCGAATCAAATAACGACCCTCGAGCTTTTAAGCGAACCCGAGCAACCTAAGCAAGTAATAAAATATCCTAATTAATAAACAACATCTAAAATCGAAGTCCAAAGGGTGGAGGCTCGGGAATTTACCAACCGAGAAGGCACACGTCTCTCGCGATAGCGGCAGGGCGGAGTCTTCTTTGGCGCGCT
This sequence comes from Sicyos edulis, assembly GCA_036507275.1. NCBI lineage: Eukaryota > Viridiplantae > Streptophyta > Magnoliopsida > Cucurbitales > Cucurbitaceae > Sicyos > Sicyos edulis. Next base: position 31,769,872 of record CM071852.1, on the reverse strand, counting down.
GGGCGCCGGGCGCTGGCGTAGGCTGGCGCTGGCGCTGCTCGCGCGCGCGCGGCAAGGCGGGACGTCGGTCTCGCGAGGACAATACAGCGGCGGCGACGCGTCTCGGGCGGCGGCAGCGGCGGCGCGCGCGCGTCTGGGCGGCTCGGTGCGAACGGCGAGACGCGTCTGGCTGGCGAGGCGATCTGGCGATCGGGCGCGCTGGCATGGGCGATGTAGGCGTCTGGGCGCGCCTGGGCATGGGCTGCTGGGCTTCTGTGCGCTGGGCCGAGCAATTGGCCGCCTGTGCGCTGCTGCTGAGCACTGGCCGCCTGCGCGCTGGGCCGAGTAGGGTTTCTTGGTGAGGTCGGCTAGGAGAGAGAGAGAGAGAGAGAGAGAGAGAGAGAGAGAGAGAGAGAGAGAGAGAGAGAGAGATTTTTCCAAAACAAGGATTTCTTTTCCTTTTCCTAATTTAAATGGGTCTAAAATCCCTTCCCAAGGCTTTCTCTTGCGGGTCCCGGCTAAAGAAATTCTTTTCTTTTTAACTAAATCTTCTTTTCTAAAAACTCCAATTTCACCATTAGGGCAAGGGTTCAAATCTCAATGGGACCAATTAAATTCCAATTAATTTTGCTATCAACCTAATGTCTCCGAACTTCTAATCAACTAACCCAAACTCCTTGGGTCTTGCAACCAACATTAATCAAGTCTCAACGAAGGCCGAAATGACCTCAAGCCACGAAAATCCTCAACCTCGACCGGAGCAAAATACCAAAATACCCTTAAAGGTTAAAAAGCTCTAACGGCCCATCCGAACATCCGCATAATGTCCCGAAAACTCTGGGAAACCGAAATAGAAAAGCTGGGCGTTACAATACTCCCTCCTTTTAAGACTTTCGTCCTCGAAAGTCCTAAGACGAAAAACAACTCTATGAAACTCCACCGATTCTTAACCAACCAAGCTCCTGATTAAGATAACACAAATCTTTCTTTGAAACCGAACCCTTTTGGGTTCCCAAAGGCTCAAGCCCAAAAGACACCGAGTGCACCACAAACTATCTCAACCAAAATCCCAACTAACATCGAGCTTGAAGAAATCATGCGATAGCTAGTCGGTGAGTCACACCTCTCGACTCGCACGAACTCTCAAACGGTCTTAAAATCTTAGGGCTCACTTAGCCCCGCTAACCCAACTCGGGCGCCTCTCTCGACGCTACTCACAAAGAAACTCGTGGGCGGGTCACAAGCTCTAAAACTCTCACGCCACGCTCGGCGTAACTTCTCTCGAATGCTCATAGCAAGTATCACACACACCTCGACCCTTCACCATGCTGACCAAACAACCGAACCTCCTGTGTTTCTAAAAACAAAACGGTCTACTCTTACTTCGCAAGAGACTCGCGAACCCCACCGGTTGCCTACAATCCTTAACGAAATCCAATTCGAACCACCAACTGGTGACTGATCCCTAGGCAACCTTCTCCAACTAGCATGCGTCCACAACACTAAAGCAACCATCTTACGAGAAATCGAAGCATCAAAGCCAAGGGGCACTTTTCTGGTTCACCAAGCGGCTACCACCACTCACACTAGTTGAAACTTCACTTCGCCACCCCCGAACGACAAGGTCGAGAACAGGCTCCACTCACCCAAACTAAAAAAACCGGAGCCCCTCATCGGTGACAACAAACTTTCCAATGCAATCCGTCACCCATCGCCTAGGTGAACATCGCGAGACAGAAAAACAAACAACATTCCTCTCACGGAAACCTCGAGCGAAGAAAGAATAAAACATCACGCGGTTACTAGCAACACAATAGCTGGAGGATAACAACTCAAAGGTTTCCAACCAATGCCACGACATCTCTGTGCCAACCCACTCAACTGTGGCTCAGCTATAACGCCAACTGCGAACGCACATCAACTAGGAACAAAGCCCAAGAAGGGCTTGCTCTGCGCAGAAACTCGACCCAAGCTTATAACGAGCAAGGCTCGCCTCAAAGCCGCCACTCAACTCTTAAGTCCAACTGGCTACTCAAAGGACTTTCTCCTTTTAGCCTAGGCCTAACTCATCTTGCGACTAGAAACTCCATACTCGGAACATCGCAAGGGAAACGGACCGACGAGTCTATCTCCAAAGATAATACTCGAGGCTGGCATCCATGGTGCAACTCAATCACCAAAGGAACTAGGGTTTTCTTCAAACCCCAAAGAACCAACATGACTTTCCAAAGAAAAACTCAACTCTTAAAGCCCAGTGGCCTCCGCCCTTGCGGGACAAACAACTTTTTGCTTGCTAACAACACAAGGCAGGGACCCTCTCGCTGGGCTAACCACTGCGCTACTCTGATCAACTACACAACTCAAGAGCTACACTGACTACTCCTCAACGGGAAACGATTTCCCAGGAAGCGAACCTCTGAAGGGCAGCGAACATCACACATGCTCGCTGACTAGCTCAAACCCAAGGGCAACAACAACCAACTCTCTTGGAAGCAACAACCAAGAGGAAACCTCAACCGATTGGACCACCAATCCAGAACAAGCAGAACTTACTCAACCACCGAAGGAGGGGTCAACTCCCAAAACTTCGACCGAGAACAGTCCTCGGGGCAACGCCCTGCAGCTCGAACCGAGCTAGCTCTTGAAACAACAAGAGAACCAAAACTTGGTCAACACCAAACACCAACTAGCCACCTCACTGGAACCGATCCGGACTCTACTCCAAACAAACACTAGCTTACTAGTCTACCAAATCTGCAAGCAACTCACCCGAGGAACACTGCTTGGGTGACTGAGCTCTGGAGAGGCTCTCCACAACCTAGGGATCCTCCGATCATCCTCCGACACACACGGTCGTCAAACGATCTAACAGACAACCGGCTACACGGGCACAACCCTCTCCAGCATCTCAACTACGCTGGGCAACTCCAACTGCTTGAAAACCAAAAGGACCGGAAACGCTACAGAATGCGCCATCCTCCTACTCCAACATTAGCCACAACAAACCTTCTGCCCAAGGTAAGGATCCGAACAACTCTCTTAGCCATGACGATCAGAAACTACGCGGCTTTGCTACCACCGCTCTTGTTCAGTTCCAACTGAACTCTAACCAGGCTAAGGTCCAACTAGCAAAACTTGCTTAAACAACAACCCGGCTACGAGCACGACATCCTTACAACCAAAGCTAGGGCACTTGCCAAGAACTAAAGTCTTGACACCTCAAAGACTGAGCACTGGTTCCTCAACACGAACCTCTCGTGGTTTCACAAACATAAACCACGGAACAAGTTACACAAAAGTACACCGGCGTGTACGGCTCAACCAGATTCCTTAAGATCCAAAGCCAACAAGGATTTTCACACGGGGCAACTTTTGCCTCCAACAGAGCCACTACTAACCGAGGGGCAACAAGAGTTCAAACCCTCTCGGGCCAACTCACCACAAAAGCCACATTGGCCAACTCACTCTTACAAAAGCACATCCATACCAAGCTAACATATCTCAAGCCAATGTGCCCACTAAACGTGCTTCGATCAGACCATCCAACTCATGGCTCTAACATCTTTGGATTAATCACGCATCCTTGATGCCAACACTACCCATACTAGGGTAACTCAAAGGGTAGCCGAATCATGCTACCAACAAAGCGGCTCACAAGCTCACAAGCAGTGCGAGAACTCGAACGCGCTAGCTCTTAACGACCCTCAGCATCCTTTGGTACCCAACTCTCGGTGACTCTGAAATGCTCCTATTTTCCCTCGAAAACCTCATACTTGTAGTCCTCTGACTACCACCTAGCTAGATCTCTTATGCAACCCAAACAGGTGCAACCTCAGGAAATGGGTACAAGACTAGCGGGGATGCTATACTCTCGGCGACCATGGAACCTCCTGCACAAAAGTGCCAAGCGGCTTTGAATCTAGGCCTCCTCTCAAAGCTTGGTGCCAACAGGCACTACATCCTTTACAACACAAATCAGCCCTAAACGAGCTTTATACCCCTTTGAAGAAAAGGAAGGTCACACTCCAATTGACGGGGCAATGGCACTCGGCACAAGAGTCCAAATACTCGAGCAGTCTAATCTCTGGCATCTCGCCTAACAGACATGCCACGGCCTACTCCTGCATCCCACTCGATGCTCAATAATAGCTCAGGCCAACTTCTGCATCCCACTCGATGCTCAACAAAAGCTCAGGCCAACTCCTCGGGTGGCAACAACTTGTTCCACACTTGGAACATCCAAACAAAAGAGTGCTCCACTCTACTAGCCCGCTGAAATCCACAAACGGATTAAGCCCTGACAAGCAAACTCCACACTACCCCCTGGCTACGAGGGTACTAAAAGAACTGGTCAGAAACGCGGCGGGCTTGCAAGGGGACAGGGATGTCTCTACATCCTTCTCAAAAGCTACTAACACGGCAACTTGCCAATAGACCGGCGACTGGTGGAGACTCTGCTGGTCCGCCTCTCACGGGGACTTCCACCACCACACCTGCTGCATCAAACAAAGACTGAGCGGCACGCCTCGACCTCTGAACATCGTGTCATCGGTCTCTGAACACACGAGTCATCCCAACACTTGGATGATAAACTCGAACCTGGTCAACCACCTTGTCGCTACCAGCAAGTTCTCTAAAGCATCAAGCTCCTCAGGCTTCCACTTGCCAAACTCGGCGGCTCGAATAATTCCAACTAACTCATCAGCATGAACCTGCTGATTAAGCCCTTCCGGAAACCTCCGGGGTTACTGGAGCTACTAGGGGGTGTCTCCTAAATAAACTCTGTCAACTAGGCTATCTGCACCCGGGACTCCTCACTACGCGCTACAATCTGCGCCTGGGTCTCCGCCCTCTGATAGCTAAAAGACCTGCCATCAACTCTCTCATGGCGGGAGCACACTTTGCTCAAGGAGTCTCGCTCTGAGGTAGACTAGCCTCTACCCCCTCCACTTGGCTGCTCAACTGCCAGGGCCAAAACTGGCCTACGGGTCTAGACAACCCTAGACGTGGTCTCAACAACAACACGATCAGTCCAACTCCTCGTTTGGACATACCAAACGTCCCTGCTCCTCAATGTGTAATCAACAACTGGCGGTCTACACAAGGCATAAAAACTAGCCCACGCTAGGGCTCTCACTGCCCAACAAGGGTAACACATGTATACTAGATGCAGTATTGTAATTCTTAACCATTAACCTTAAACTTATGGACATACACGATGGTACATCGAGCTGAGCTGATGATCATGGAAAACAACCTACAATCTGCAGTCGATCCTACGTAACCTATAACTCGAGCTCGATACCAATCAGAAAAAACCCGACCCAAGAAACGGTCGCTATCCTAAAGTCCTTACTTAGCATGCATGATTAGGAATGTAAAACGTCGTTCAGAGTTTGAAATTTAAATCTTTGAAGTAAGCACATTCAAAACAAGGAAAATATAGTTCCATTTAAAATAAACAGTAGATAATAAGCGATCATTTCTTTCTTAAAAACAAATCAAGGGAAACGGTACGAGAATCATCAAATAGTTTTTGAGTATTTTCCTAGGGACTCAAGTCCCACTACATACTAAATCATAAACACAATGAAAGAACGTGCAACTCAGAGTCAGTTATCCATGATCATCCAGCAGCCTCCTCCTAGCCATCCAACCTCTGTCCCCAAGTTACACGTGGAAAACCACAGAAAATAAGGGTGAGTATAAACATACTCAGTAAGAATCCCCAACCGGGGTACAATACGAAAACATCTCATTTAGCACACGAACATGCAACCATACAATGACTTAGAGCGGGCACGGTTGGTGTAGGCTATGAGCTACTTCAAAGGCGAGCCTACTCAAGGGCTTCCGTCTATAGCCTCTCCTAGGTCCTACATTTGGATGCCCTTCGGGCCTTACACAACCTAGGACACAGTGATGCCCAGTGGGGCCTTACACACTTAGGATGCCCATCGGGCCTTACACCTTCAGAATCAGTGATGCCCAGTGGGCCTTACACACCTAGGATGCCCATAGGGCCTTACACCTCCAGAATCAGTGATGCCCAGTGGGCCTTACACACCTAGGATGCCCATAGGGCCTTACACCTCCAGAATCAGTGATGCCCAGTGGGCCTTACACACCTAGGATGCCCATAGGGCCTTACACCTCCAGAATCAGTGATGCCCAGTGGGCCTTACACACCTAGGATGCCCATAGGGCCTTACACCTCCGTAATCGGTGATGCCCAAAGGGCCTTACACACCTAGGATGCCCATAGGGCCTTACACCTCGGATGTCCATCGGGTCTTGCCGGCGGGACCCCAAACTAGTTGCCTCTACGGTCCTCTATACTATACATCACACATCTAACTGTAACTTGGATCTAGCAAAGATACAAATGGCAGCATGGTTCTATCAAGATAGGAAAGCCTAACATGGAACTAACGGGATGTAAACATGTCACGAACATGAATCAAAAGAAAACATGTAACCTATCACTAGAAACTCATATAATTACAGTAATCAGCGTGCTATCAACTATTCGCAGGGTCCACACAACCCCGGGTAAGAATCCTTACCTGGAAATAAGTGGAGGTTAACTATCCCGAATCAAATAACGACCCTCGAGCTTTTAAGCGAACCCGAGCAACCTAAGCAAGTAATAAAATATCCTAATTAATAAACAACATCTAAAATCAGGAAGTCCAAAGGGTGGAGGCTCGGGAATTTACCAACCGAGAAGGCACACGTCTCGGCAGCAGCGCAGCGCCAGACGAGTTCTTTGTGCCGGCAGCAGGGGCGCTGGCGCTGGCGAGGCCGGCGCTGGCGCTGCTTCGCGCGCGGCAAGGCGGGCGGACGTCGGTTCGCGAGGACAGCGCGCGGGCGACGCGTCTGGGCGGCAGCAAGCGGAGCGGCGCGGCGCGTCTGGGCGGCCTGGTGCGGAACGGCGAGACGCGTCTGGGCTGGGCGAGGCAGTGCGACTGGGCGCGCCTGGCATGGGCGATGTAGGGCGTCTGGGCGCGCCTGGGCATGGGGCTGGCTTTGAAATGCGCTGGTGCGCTGTAGTAATTTGAAAGTGCTTTTGCTGGCGGCTGGTTTCTGGTGAGGCGGCTATGGTTTCTTGAGAGAGAGAGAGAGAGAGAGAGAGAGAGAGAGAGAGAGAGAGAGAGAGAGAGATTTTTCCAAAACAAGGGGAATAGGATTTCTTTTCCTTTTCTAATTTAAATGGGTCTAAAATCCCTTCCCAAGGCTTTCTCTTGCGGGTCCTACTAAAGAAATTCTTTTCTTTTTAACTAAATCTTCTTTTTCTAAAAACTCCAATTTCACCATTAGGGCAAGGGTTCAAATCTCAATGGGACCAATTAAATTCCAATTAATTTTGCTATCAACCGGAATGTCTCCGAACTTCTAATCAACTAACCCAAACTCCTTGGGTCTTGCAACCAACATTAATCAAGTCTCAACGAAGGCCGAAATGACCCTGAAGCCCTGAAAATCCTCAACCTCTGACCGGGGAGCAAAATACCAAAATACCCTTAAAGGTTAAAAAGCTCTAACGGCCCATCCGAACATCCGCATAATGTCCCGAAAACTCCTGGGAAACCGAAATAGAAAACTGGGCCGTTACACCTAGTTCTTGACCACCTTGCCCTTGTGTTGTTTGATTCGAGTTCTACACATTCTTTTATTTCTGTTGTTTTTGCTGAGCATGCTTGCATGATTTTAGAGCCCCTAGGATTTGAGTTATCTGTTGCTACTCCCTCGAGAGTTAGTATGTTCGCTAGCCAGAAGGTAAGGGATGGTCGGATACGGGTATCCGACGAGTCTCTGCTGGTTACGCTCATAGTGTTAGCTATGAGTGGTTTTGACGTAATCCTCGGTATGGATTGGTTGGCTGATAAGCACGCTATGATTGATTGCCGCCGGAAGGAGGTGGTGTTCAGGCCGCCGAGCAGGCCTAGCTTTAAATTTCAGTGCACCCAGAGTGGGGTGTGTCCACCAGTGATTTCGGCAGCTAAAGCCCACCGTTTGCTAGCTCGAGGAGCTTGGGGCTTTTTGGCTAAGTTGACCGGAGAGAGCTGTGATCAGTTATCTGTTGAACAAGTGCCCATTGTGCAGGAATTTGCAGATGTTTTCCCTGAAGAATTGCCTGGGCTGCCGCCAAAGAGGGAGGTGGATTTCTCAATAGAGCTTGAGCCAGGGACTCGTCCCATTTTGAAAGCTCCTTATCGTATGGCGCCAACTGAACTGAAAGAGTTAAAGGAGCAGTTGCAGGAGTTGCTTGACAGAGGATTTATTATGCCGAGTGTGTCCTCATAGGGAGCACCCGTGCTGTTTGTTAAGAAAAAGGATGGCTCGATGCGTCTATGCATTGATTACAGGGAACTGAACAAGGTGACTATCAAGAACAAGTATCCACTGCCACGCATCGACGACCTGTTCGACCAGCTCCATGGAGCTTGTGTGTTTTCAAAAATTGATTTGAGGTCGGGCTACCACCAGTTGAGGATTCGGGATGCAGATATCCCCAAGATAGCTTTCAGGTCGAGGTACGGTCACTACGAGTTCATAGTCATGTCATTCGGACTGACGAACGCCCCAGCAGCATTCATGGACATGATGGACAGAGTGTTTAAGGCATTCTTGGACCGCTTTGTCATCGTATTTATAGATGACATTCTTGTGTACTCTAAGTCTAAGGAGGACCATGCTTCGCCGCTTTGAGATGATTTTGACAAATTGCGCGAGAACCACTTTATGCGAAGTTTTCAAAGTGTGACTTTTGGCTTGAGTAGGTAGCTTTTTCGGGACACGCGTTGTCTAAGGAGGGAGTGGCTGTGGACCCTTCGAAGATAGAGGCCGTTAGTTCGTGGGCCAGACCGACGACTGTGTCGGAGATTCGTAGCTTCCTGGGTCTAGCCGGATATTACCGAAGCTTCGTTCAAACATTTTCTTCTATAGCCGCCCCGCTTACTCTGTTGACGAGAAAGGGTGTCGATTTCGTTTGGGATAAGAAGTGCGATGAGAGTTTTGCTAAGCTGAAGAACAGCTTGACGTCTGCGCCAGTGTTGGCAGTTCTAGAGAGAACAGGGGGTTTCGTGGTGTACAGTGATGCCAGCAAGTTTGGTTTGGGTTGCGTTCTGATGCAACACGGTAAGGTGATAGCGTACGCCTCGAGGCAGTTGAAACCACACGAGCAGAACTATCCGACTCATGATATGGAGTTGGCAGCGGTCGTCTTTGCACTTAAAATCTGGAGGCACTACTTGTATGGGGAAAAGATTCAGATTTTCTCGGACCACCAAAGCCTCAAGTATTTCTTCACTCAGAAGGACCTGAACATGAGGCAGAGGAGGTGGTTGGAGCTTGTAAAGGATTACGACTGTGAGATCCTGTATCACCTTGGAAAGGCAAATGTTGTGGCAGATGCACTAAGTAGAAAGACCTCGCATCTAGCAACGTTGGCAAATCCCAAAAGTATCATAAGGAAAGACCTCGGGAGAGCGGAAATAGTAGTGTTGTTAGGGGATGTTACCGCCAGGGTAGCTCAGTTGACCATCCAGCCTTCGATAAGGCAAAGGATTATCGACGGCCAGTTGGGTGATCCTAAGTTAAAGAGTTTGTATGAGAGGGTTCAGGCTGATGGTGACTTCGATTTTGTGATATTGGCAGATGGTGGTTTGAGATATAAGGGTCGGCTATGTGTCCCAGCCGATTCTGGTATTCGTACAGAGTTGTTGACCGAGGCTCACACCTCGCCTTTTGCATGGCACCCAGGGGGTAACAAGATGTATCAAGATCTTAAGCAGACTTTTTGGTGGATGGGGATGAAGAGAGAGATTGCCCAGTTTGTCAGTCGGTGCTTCACTTGTCAGCAAGTGAAGGCGCCTAGCGGCTCCAGCAGAGTTTCTTTGCACTTGCTTTCGAGTGCCACGATGGAAGTGGGAGGAGATCACCATGGACTTTATTTCGGGTTTGCCCAGGACTCCTAGAGGTTATGCACATAGTACACTGTATTGATTTTGTGGATTCCAGCATTGTTGTATTTGAGAAGGTTTTGAATGTTTTTAATAAATCTCTCATCAGAGTAAACTTTTGGAAATGTATTTGTATTGAAACAGGTGCTTGGAGACAGGGACAGGTGTCAGTAAACTGTATTGATTTATGTTTGAATGCTGAATGTTTTAATTTTAACTGGAATCTGAAATCATATTTGTATATTGTCCTTACTTTGAATGCATGCATTGGGGTAAAGGCCCATTTAGAGCCCCTTTTTAGGTGGGTCTTCTGATTGGTATCGAGCTCGAGTCATAGATTCTGTAGACTGACCTTTTGTTGTAGGTCATTTTTCCCACGATCACCAGCACTCCGACAGTCATCAGGTACGCCTAAGTTTTCTATTTTTAGAAAGGGGTTAAGAATTTACAATACTTTTCATCTAGTGTATGCCTTGTTTTGTGTTGTGGAGCGGAGACGAGCAGGTTCTGACTCGTCGTTGGGTTGGGTTTAGAGCGCCATCATGCCAACTTCCCGCAGTGTGTGCTGTATGTTGTGGTTTGTTGAGATATCCAGATAGATTCGGATACCACCGGGACATCGTTCGCAGGGAGGCAGAGGTTAGACTCCCGTGTAGGCCACGTGTGGCCCAGTTGTTGGTTTTCCCCTAGTGAGAGGGTGGAGGTGATTTGCCCTGGAGTACCACTCTAGGAGAGGAGTTAGCTATGGCTTTGCTTATGTGGATGCTTGTGGAGCAGGTCTCCGTGTGGACTAGCCTGGGTAGTTCAGGTGTGGATCTTGAACCTTAGCAGATTGTTCGATTACCCAGTGAGTAGCTGCAGAGTTGGTAGCCTTCGAGGAGGTTGCTGAGACATCTTTGTTCTCTAGTAAAGTGTTGTTGTTTTGCAGCCAGTAAGTCGGAACCCTGTGGTTAAGGGTGCAGCGAGAAGTGTACCCATCGGAGGTGATCCGTTGGTGGTTTCCCCAGTTGTCTAGTAGAGTTGAGCACTCTTCTTATGGTGAGCTCCTATAGTAGAGCTAGCTGCTGCATGTTGAGAGATCCTACCAGAGTTTTGTTGAGCATCATGTGGAGATGCAAGAGTAGGTCGTGAGACTTCAGTTAGATGAGATGCCATAGGCAGGGTTGTTTGAGTTTTGAGCCCTTGTATGCCTAGCCATAGTTTTTGTCACTTGAGGTTGTGACCTTGCTAGCCCCATTTGTAGTAAGATGTGGATTTGGTAGTAGTGGCACTTGAGGTGCATTGGTTGGTGTGCCACTTTGGCACTAAGTTTGGTTCAGGCCTGAGTTTGGCATGGGTATAGCAGATGGTTCTGTAATTCGTCTGGAGTTTAGCGCACTCCTTTAGCCTTTGGATCCGTTTGTGGCAGTTGCACCTGTTTAGGTCGTGAAGAGGGCTAGTTTAGTGGTAGTCGAAGGACTACAAGTGAAAGGATGTTCGAGAAGAGCTGAAGCCTCTTCCCAGTGTTACTGGGGGTTGAGTAAGTCAGCAGGTTGACGGTTGGTAAGTGTTAGTGCGTGCGAGTCTCACGCTAGGGATGAGGCAAAGAGATCTCTGTGGTTGTTAGTGCGGTCCACTACCTTCGGGTGCCTAAACCTGAGTTGAGTGAGCATTGTAGATGCGAGTTTGGTCCAGCAGAGGAACCATGAGTTGGATGCCCGTGAGATGAGTTGAATGCCCGTGAGATGAGTTGGACGCTCATGAGATGAGCTGGATGCCTATGAGGCTAGTTGGATGCCTATGAGATGAGCTGGATGCTTATGAGAGGAGTTGGACGCCTTATGTGTAAGCACACTTGGTAGAGACTTGGTATAAAGTAAGTTCGGTTTGGCATTGTTATGCTTTAGTAGAGTAAGGTTGCCGCAACTTCGAGTATCGTGTGGAGATGGAACTTTTGGTGTTCCTTTGGTTGATTGTATCTCTGCCAGAAGTTAGTGTTGCCTTTTGGAAAGCACCTGTTAGTCTTGGATCTCTGAAGGAAGGTTGAGAGTTGTGCACACAAGTGTGTTTTGTGTAGTTCGTTCTGGTGGCGAGAGTTTCAGAACCATGTAAGGTTTGGATGGGAGAACTGGTGCTCAGGTCTTGGAGAAGTTGGACCCCAGATGGATGTTGTAAGGCTTTAGCAGAGGTTGTAAGGATACCGTGCTCGTAGTTGGGTTGTTGCTTAGGCAAGTTTGTTATGTTGAACCTAAGCTTGGTTGGTGGAACCTCTTGTGTTCATGGTTGGAGTTCAGATGGTACTGAACAAATGGTGGTTGTAGTGAAGCCGCGTAGTTCATGACCGTAGTTGCTAATGGTGTAGCTCGGAATCCTTACCCTAGGTGGAAGCTACTATGTGGATGATGCTTTGAGTAGGAGGATGACACATTCTGAAGCGTTTCTGGTCTTTTTGGTTTCGAGGTTCGGAGCAGGCCAGCATGGTTGTGATGCTGGGAAAAGGAGTTGCTTGTTCAAGCAGTTGGCTGTTAGACCTTTAGACGACAGTGTGTGTCGAGGGTTACCGAAGAACCCTAGTTGTGGAGAGCCTCACCAGAGCTCAGTCAGGCCCAGGTAGTGAGTTTTAGTTGGCAAGCCTGAGTCGTGTAGGTGGTAGCCTCGGGTGAGTTGCTGGCAGTTTTGGTTGGCTAGCAAGCTGTAGTTTGTTTGAAGTAGAGTCTGGATTGGTTCCGGTGTGGTGGCAAGTTGGTGCCTGGTGTTGACCAAGGTGTGGTTTTTGAGTTGCTAGAAGGTAGCCTTGCTCGTGGGGCAAGTGGTTTTGCCCTGGCGGATGTCTTTCATGTTTCCAGAGTTTGAGAGTTGCCCTTATTTGGTGTTTGGGGGTGAGTCTTCTCTTGCCCGTGGTTGGTGGTCCAGTCTGTGGTGGACCCCTTGTTATTGCCTCTGGGAGACTTGGGTGTTGTTGTGCTTAGTTGAGCAAGACAGCGAGCGGTTGTGAAGCTCTCTGTCCTTCGGATGTTCACTTGTAAGGATCTGTTTCTCCTTGGGAGTTGTTAGGTTATTCCTTGGTCTTGGAATTGGTGGTAGTGGTGCTAGTAGGAGGAAAAGTTTGTTGGCTGCTTGGAAGCAGTTGTTTGTCCAAGTTAAGCGGACTCTTGAGTGGTGTTCTGGAAGTTGCAGTAAGGGTTGTTCTGCCTCCTATGAGTGTTTGGCCTAGTTGGTTAAGGTTTTTGTGTGTTGGCATGGAAGCTGTTGCACCTTTGTAGTTGAAAAACTCCTTTGTATCAGTTGTGGGTTGAGGTTGCACCATTGTGGTTGGATTAGGTTCTTGACCTTTCGAGGGATCCTTGCTGGTTAGTGTGGCTTGTGCTCTGCCAGCCATTATTGGTAATCTGGTTCTTGGTAGTTGGTGTTAACCGAGTAGTGGAGTTCCGTTTATGAAGTTTAGGTGGGAAGGTGCAATAAGCTTAAGCTAGAGGGTTAAGCCTGTATGTGTTATCGTTTGGACTTGTGAGACTTGTTTCATATTTGAGGCAAGCTTCGTTCGTTCTTGCATGGAGGCAAGTTTGGTGGAGGACCCCTCCGGGGGCCCGTTGATAGCAAAGTTGACTTGTCCAAACGGTGATTTGAGTCGGGCTAGAGTTGAGTGGATTGGCATAGCTATGCAGTTTGTAGTTGTTTGGGCTTCCGAGTTCGTAGCACTCAAGTTGTTGGGTTGTAGGTTCCGTGTGGGAGCTGTCAGTTAGTCGAGGTTGTTGTGTGAGTTAAGATTTTTGGTGGATTGGTTTCAGAGAGCTAGAGCTCGCACTCGCTTTCGTGTCTGAGAGGCCATTTCTTTGGAGTAGAGGCATGTCGATTTAGTTTGGAGTTGTTGGCACCGGGTGTGGCAACAAAGGTTTTCTAGGCAGTGCGTTGATGAACTGTGGTTTTGGAGAGCGTTGTTAAGAGGCTTATGAGCCGAGTGCAGTCCTGTAGTGTTTTCACCCTCTGACCGATGGTCTTTTGGGAAGAGTAAGCCAGATCCTTCAGAGCTTGTTGCGAGTTGGTGATCCGTGGTTAGGCAGCAGAAGACCAGTGTTTGTTTTGCGAGGTTGCCTTGGGTAGCAGTTCCCAGTTGTTAGTTCATATAGTTCCGTTGAAGCGTTGTATTGTAAGTGTTGCACTATTCCAGTGTTCTGGGAAAAGGTTGGTGGTCGTCAGTTTTGTTTTGGGTCCTGAGTTGATGCGGTTGGCCAGCAGAGCAGTGCAAAAATGTAGAGCTCGTTTGTTGGTAGCTCTGAGGAGGCACAAGAGGTACGCCGATGTACGGCGTCGAGTTTTAGAGTTTGAGGTTGGACAGTGCGTGTTTTTAAGGTTGCACCGATGTGAGGTGTGTTGAGGTTTGGTAAGCGTGGAAAGTTGAGTCTCCGTTTTGTTGGTCCATTTGAGATGCTTGAGAGGATTGGCAGAGTTTCATATTGGTTAGCCTTTCCTCCGTTGATGTCAACGTGCACGTAATGTTTTCTTGTATCGATGTTGAGGCAGTATGTGCCGGACCCATCGCTCATTGTGGACTTTGAGCCTTTGCGCTTGAGTGAGGATTTGAGCTTCGAGGAAGCCTCGTGAGTATTCTCGGTCTTTGAGTCGAAGACGTGGCGTACCGTGAGATCCGCTTGGTAAACGTTCGGTGGAGGAGTTGGAGTTCTGAGGCGCTCGTGAGCGGGAGGTCGGGTTGAGTTTGCGATATCTGAGTCGCTTTGATCCTAAGGACTTTCGAGGACGAAAGTCATAAAAAGGAGGGAATATTGTAACGACCTGTGTTTTCATCCCGGTCTTCCAGGTATGCCCTAGGGGTATTTTGGTAATTTGGTCGGGCCGTCAGGGCCGTTTATGTCTTTTTCCAGTTGCTAAAATTATTGGTGGGATTTAGGTGAGTTTTTTAGGCTTTGTGGATGGGTTTGAGCATGGATAGATGCAAAAGTAAAAATAAAGAAAAAATGTGTTGTAGAAGGGATTCGAACCCGGGTCTCCGGGAAAGCCTGTGGGGATGCGTGCCAATTGAGCTATGGAGAGCTCTTGTTGCTCTTTTTGCGTCATATCTTGGTTAACCTTGGATCTTTGGAGTTTGGGTGCATTTGGTTAAATGAAAAAGAAATTAGGTTTTTGTTCTTCTTCTCCAAAACTCCCTTTTGTCGTCCAAGCTCTTCTCCCTAGCCCTCCAAGCCGATTTTCATCCCCTTTGCAGCTCCGTGGTTCGATCGTCCTTCCGGGTAAGTTTCTTCGTCTCTTCGTCTACTCCGATTTGAATTCTTGCTGGCCGAATGTAAGTAGAAGAGTGTGGGTGTGTGTGTGTGTTTGATTGCGGCCAATGAGAGAAGCCCGACCAAACAAGAAATTTCACCGTCGCGCACTCTCCAGCCGGCCAGATCGCGCCCGGCCCGCTTCTGTCTCGCCTGCCCCGCGGTGCCAAGAAGAAAGCCGCCGCCCGACCGCCAAATTTTTCGTCGCACGCGCAAGGCAAAGCGAGCCGCCGGAATCGCCTAGCCCCTTCGCTTCCTATCGCGCGCAGCAGCAGGCGCCAGGCCGCCCAGATCGCCCAGCTCCCATCGCACGCCCAGCGCCCGTCGCGCTTCTTTGCTGTCGTCCGCGTCCGCGTTACCGCCCAAAGACCCGCCGACGACCTCGCCGTGCCGCCGCTCGCCAGCGCGCCACGCGCCCGTCCCGTCCGTCTGCGCAGCCAGGCGCCCAATGGCCGTGCCATCGCCGCCAACACAATGCAGCGCGCCACCAAGCACCAGCTCCCCAAGCAGCACCCGTGTGTCGCGTGCCATGTGAGTGCCCCCGAGCCGAGCTTGTTTGTTTTATTATATTTTAGGGCTATGGTTGTGATTATTGCTATGTTTGTTAGGTTCTCAATAGCTAGGTCGGGAGTGATCGCAGCTTAGGATTTTATGTGTTGAAGCCTCCCGACCAAGGTAAGGATTTCTTACCGGAGTTGTGTGGGCCCTGCGATATATTATGTGATGTTGTTTGTATGCTTGTTTGTGTTTATCAGCATGTTTAGTGATAGGTGCTCTGTTCTGAATTCCCGACTAGCATGATTTCTTATGTTGTTCTTCATGTTAGTCCATGCTAGGTTGTTCTGTTCTGGCATGCTCGTTATCTGTTCTTGCTTCGTAGTATCTGTTGAGCACGTATTGGATTGTATTGGATTGTTTGCTGTTGATATGATAGGTTAGAGTTCAGGTAGATAGCATCATCCGGGCCAGTATGCATAAAGTATCTGCATCCATGGCAGGGACGCACGAGGTAATACTCCGTCCCTGGACCCCGTTAGGGTTTAGCTAACCCTACCGGTAGGCCCTGCAATATTGGGTGAGGGTGGTAGTCTGCGCGATGCCCCAACGGTCCGGATGATGACTTGGCAATGCCTAGTCCCTGGCAGCTGGCACGTCCACAGCGTGTTCGGTAGTAGCCCTTGATTGCCACCTGTTAGGGCAAGGACGGCTTCCTGGTGTAAGCCTACCACGACCGATTCCTTAGCCTCAAAAAGGTGGTTCAGGTGACATAGTTCACGTGTCGAGTCTCACACCCTTATGTCGGTGACAACGATCTAGAGATTTAGTTAGGCATGGTGATGGATGCAGGCGACTTGCCACTGACCCCAAGCAACCCCTAGAGTCTGCGATGGCATGCGGTGCGCGCTTACGCTCATTACAAATACGCCATCGGAGCTCCTCGGGATTGTGAGCCAGTGCACCTTTTGTATCGATAGTAGACAGGCTGAGGCCGAGACTTGTTTCTCGTATAGGGCGTTTTGTGTGGTGGATTGTTCCGGACTAAGACCCTGAGTTGGCATCCGAGGTCCAAGCGTGGACTTAATCTATGTGCTCTATTCTGTGTTTATATTCATAGCTTGCATACATTCATCTAGATGACCATGTATATCGTATTGTACCCCGGTTGGGGATTCTTACTGAGTAATTCGTTACTCACCCTTATTTTGTGGTTTCCCACAGGTGACCAAGGTGCGAGACAGGATGGCTGAAGGAGGAGCTGTGATCATGGGAACCTGATGTCATCTCTGACTTTTTTTATATTATGACTCTTGTCTTTTTATTTCCCCTGAATGCATGTAGTCGGGCACGGAGCCCTAGGATGTTTTCTCAATGTTTTGTGGATTCCAGCATTGTTGTATCTGAGAAGGTTTTGAATGTTTTTAATAAATCTCTTATCAGAGTAAACTTTTGGAAATGTATTTTTATTGAAACAGGTGCTTGGAGACAGGGACAGGTTTTAGTAAACTATATTGATTTTTGTTTGAATGCTGAATGTTTTAATTTTATCTGGAATCCGAAATCATATTTGTATATTGTCCTTACTTTGAATGCATGCATTGGGATAAAGGCCCATTTAGAACCCCTTTTGGGTCAGGTCTTTACAATTTTGCATGCAACTGGTTTTCTCTCAAAGCTGTCAAAACTTGCCTCAGGTGTGAAGCATGATCCTCTCTGGTCCTCGAGTAAATCAGGATGTCGTCAATGAATACAATGACAAAGCTATTGTAAAGACCCGACCCAAAAGGGGCTCTAAATGGGCCTTTACCCCAATGCATGTATTCAAAATAAAAGACATTATGAAAAATAAGTTTCGGATCCCAAGTAAAAACAGAAACATTCAACAATCAAAACATACATTTCTAAAAGCATACCTGATCAGAGATTTATTTCAACCATTTAATCATTCCACAAGTACAAATATGCTTTGAATCAGAAACGTAAGAAAACATCCTAGGCTCCGTGTGCGTCTACATGCATTCAGGGGAAATAACAAAAGTCAAGAGTCAAGATATAATAAAATGGTCGGAGATGACAAAGCAGATTCCATGATCACACTCTCCTCCTTCACCATCCTGTCTCGCACCTTGGTTACTCGTGGAAAACCACAAAATAAGGGTGAGTAACGAATTACTCAAGAAGAATCCCCACCGGGTACAATACGATGCACATGGTCATCTAGGTGAGTGTATGCAAGCTATGAATATAACACGAATAGAGCACATAGCTTAAGTCCACACTTGGACCTCGGATGCCAACTCGTGGTCTTAGTCCGAAATAAATCCACCACACAATACGCCCTATACGAAAACGAGTCCCGCCTCACTGCCGCTCTTGTCGATACGAAAGGTGCACTAGCTCAAGATCCCGAGGAGCTCCTCGGCCGGCGCCAGAATGAGCGTAGCGCGCCTTTGCGTGCTGCTGCGACATCGCAGACTATAGGGGTGCCGGGTCTAGTGGCAAGCCGCCCATGTCCATCACCACGCCTAACTAAATCTCGGATCGGTGTCACCGACATAGGGTGTGAGACTGGACACGTGAACTATGTCACCGAATGTAACGACCTGTGTTTTCTTCCGGTCTTCCGGTATGCCCTAGGGGTAATTTGGTAATTTGGTCGGGCCGTCGAGGTCGTTTGTGTCTTTCGCTTACTAAAATTATTGGATGGTTTTTGTAGGTTTTTGGAGGAGTTTGAGGTTTGGTTTGAGCAAGGTTTGTTGCAAAAGTAAAAATAAAGGAAATTGTCTTTGCAAATGGTTTGAACCTGGTCTCTTGGGAAGCTTGTAGAGATGTGTGCCAATTGAGCCATTAGGTGCTCTTGTTGCTCTTTCTGCATCACATCTTAGTTAACCTTGGATTTTGGAGTTTTGGTGCATTTGGTTAAATGAAATAGAATTAGGTTATTCCATCTTCTTCTCCAAAACACCTCTTGGCCGCCCAAGCTCTCCATCTCCATAGCCTTGCGATTCTTCATCCTTGCATCTCCTTGGGTTCGATCATCATCATTCCGGTAAGTCTTCGTCTTCTTCATCTTCTCATTTGGGTGTTTGCTTGGCCGAATGTATGAAAAAAAGGGGTTTGTGTGTGCGTGTGTTGTGCAAACACCGAGGGAGGTCCAAAGACCGAGCTCGTCGCATCGGCCCGGCTCAGTCAACGGCGGCCCACACCGCCGTCGCGACGCCCAGATCTGTCGGCGCCTCCGCCAGACGCCCGAATCATCCGGCCCCGCGAATCGCGCAGATCGCTCGCCGCGCGACGCCAGAGGTCCTCGCCAGCGCCGCGACGCCCAAACGATCGCCGACGCCCCGATCTGTCCCTAGCAGCCTTGCCGTTCGTCCAGCGCAAGACAGATCGCCGACGCCGATCGCGCCGAGAGGCCTTCGCGCTCCGCCGCCGCCGATCGCGCGCGCGCGAGGCCTTCACCCGAAGCCGCTCGCTCGCGCTTAGCGCCTAGCCAGCGTCGCATCGCTCGCTGCAGACGCCCGCCCGACTCCGCGCCCGGCCGCGTCGCATCGCATCGCTCGCCGCCGCGCCGCGCCAGCGCGCCGCTTCGCGCTGACGCTGCGCTCGCCGCGCGCGCGTCGCTTGCCGTGCGTGCGTAGCGCGCAGCCAGCGCGCGTCCTTGCGTGCCGCAGCGGCCGGTAGCGTCCTTGCCGTGCCGGCTGCGCAGCCACCCCAAGCTCGTGTCGTCGCGCGCGCGTGAGTTCCCGAGCCGAGCTTGCTATTCTATTGTTGTTTAGATATTTTAGATGCCGATTATTGTTGGTTTGCTAGGTTCCGCCGCTAGCTCGGGATTGTTCCGCAGCTTAGGATTGTGTGTAGAAGTCTTCCGACCAAGGTAAGGATTTCTTCTGGGGTTGTGTGGACCTGCGGTATATTTGTGATTGTTGTTTTGTATGCATGTGTATGATTACTAGCATGTTTAGCCTAGGTGCTCTATTCTCAATTCTCGATCGGCATGAACTCTTGTATTGTTTCTCATGTTAGCCCATGCTAGGTTGTTCTATTCTAGCATGTTCGATATCTGTTCTTGCTTCGTAGTATCATGCTAGGTTCTTTGTATCGATGAGCACGTATTGGACCGCATTGATTGAATCGTTATTATTGTTAAGGTTTAGAATTGAGGTAGATAGAATCATCCGCCCGATGCATAAAGTATCTTGCATCTATGGCAAGGACGTTCGAGACAGTTCTCCGTCCTTGGACCCCGTGAGGATTAGCTATCCCAACCGGTAGGCCCCGCAATCTTGGGTGAGGGTGGCGGTATTAAATGCCCCAACGGTCGGGATGATGACTTGGCATTGCCTCGTCCCCGGCGATCGACACGCCCTCGGCGTGTTCGGCCGTAGCCCTTGATTGCCACTGTTAGGGCAAGGACCGCTTCTGGTGTAAGCCTACCACGACCGGTTCCTTAGCCTCGGTGCGGCGGTGGTGCAGTGACATAGTTCACGTGTCCGTGTCTCACACCCTATGTCGGTGACATCGATCCGCAGATTTAGTTAGGCATGGTGATCGAACACGGCGACTTGCCACTGGACCCGCACCCCGTAGTTTGCGGTAGCATGCGGTGCGGCGCTTACGCTCATTACAATACGATCGGAGAGCTCCTCGGGATCTTGAGCGATGCACCTTTCGTATCGACGATGAAGCGGTGGCCGAGGCCGGACTTCTTCCCGTATAGCGCGTTTAGTGTGTTGTGGTATTTTCCTGGACTAAGACCCCGAGTTGGCATCCGAGGTCCAAGTGTGGACTTAAGCTATGTGCTCCGTTACGTGTTTGTACTCATAGCTTGCATACATTCTTCTAGATGATCATGTATATCGTATTGTACCCCGGTTGGGGATTCTTCTTTGGGTAATTCGTTACTCACCCTTATTCGTGGTTTTCCACGGTAATCAAGGCGAGACAGGATGGTCAAGGAGGAGCTGTGATCATGGAACTCTTTGTCATCTCTCGATTATTTATTTTAATTATCATGACTCTTCACTTTTTATTATTTCCCCCGAATGCATGTAGACGGGCACAGAGCCCCCGGATGTTTTCTTACGTTTTATGGATTCCAAAGATATTTGTACTTGTGGTTTGTTTTAATGGTTTAAATAAATCTCTCGATCGTAGTATGCTTTTAGAAATGTATGTTTGGGTTGTT
Organism: Sicyos edulis; assembly: GCA_036507275.1. Taxonomy (NCBI): domain Eukaryota; kingdom Viridiplantae; phylum Streptophyta; class Magnoliopsida; order Cucurbitales; family Cucurbitaceae; genus Sicyos; species Sicyos edulis. The sequence goes on along the minus strand of CM071852.1, from coordinate 31,748,987 downwards.
GAATGTTTCGCTTTTACTTGGGATCCAAATGTATTTTTTTCATAATGTCTTTTACTTTCACTACATGCATTGGGGTAAAGGCCCATTTAGAGCCCCTTTTGGGTCGGGTCTTTACAATCGAACCACCGCACTGAGGCTAAGGAATCGGTCGTGGTAGGCTTACACCGTAGAAGCCGCCCTTGCCCTATCGGTGGCAATCAAGGGCTACGGCCGAACACGCCGAGGGCGTGTCGATCGCCGGGGATGAGGCAATGCCAAGTCATCATCCCGACCGCTGGGGCATTTAACGATCGCCACCCTCACCCAAGATTGCGGGGCGGCCACCGTTAGGGTTAGCTAAACCCTAACGGGATCGAGACGAGTACCATCTCGTGACGTCCCATCGGGGATGCAAGTTACGTTATGCATCCGGCCTGATGATGCTACCTACGAACTCTAAACCATAGCAATAATAACAATTTAATCAATGCACCCAATACGTGCTCAACAGATACAAGGAACCTAGCATGGTACTACGAAGCAAGAAGAGATATGAGCATGCCGAACGGAACAACCTAGCATGGACTAACATGAGAGAACAACATACGAAGTCATGATAGTCGAATTGAAACAGAGCACCTAAACTATACATGCCGATAATCACAAACAAACATACAAACAACAATCACATAGAACATCGCAGGTCCACACAACTCCGGTAAGAAATCCTTACCGTGTCGGGCAACTACACACAAAACCTAAGCTGCGAAACGAACCCGAGCTAGCTACCGAGAACCTAACAAAACAATGATAATCATAATCCATAAGCCTAAATATAATAAAATAAACAAGGCTCGGCTCGGGAGCAACTCACGCGCTCGTCCGACACAGCGACGACGGCGGCAAAGACGGCGGGCCTTCTGGCTGGCGCTGACGGCGCAGAGGGGGATGGATGCGCGGCAGACCAGACATCTGGCGCCGACGGGCGCGAGGAGGCGGCAGGTGCGGCACGCGCGCGCGCAGCGGCAAGCGGACGACGAGCGCGCGCGCCGGGCGCGAGGCGCGACGACGCGATGCGGCGCGCGCAGCGCGCGCGAGCGCGCGCGCGGGCGCGAGATGCGGCGCGCGCGGCTGCTCACCGGTGGCAAGGACGGTCAGGTAAAGACCCGACCCAAAAGGGGCTCTAAATGGGCCTTTACCCCAATGCATGTAGTGAAAATAAAAGACATTATGAAAAATACATTTCGATTCCAAGTAAAAATGAAACATTCAACAACCAAAACATACATTTCTAAAAGCACACTCGATCGAGATTTATTTAAACCATTAAAACAACCCACAAGTACCAATATGCCGGAATCCATAAAACGTAAGAAAACATCCCGGGGCTCTGTGCCTGCCTACATGCATTCGGGGAAATAATAAAAAGTGAAGAGTCATGATAATTAAAATAAAATAATCGAGAGATGACAAAGAGGTTCCATGATCACGGCTCCTCCTTGACCATCCTGTCTCCCGCTTGATTACCTCGTGGAAAACCACGTAATAAGGGTGAGTAACGAATTACCCAGTAAGAATCCCCAACCGGGGTACAATACGATATACATGATCATCTAGAAGAATGTATGCAAGCTATGAGTACAAACACGAACGGAGCACATAGCTTAAGTCCACACTTGGACCTCGGATGCCAACTCGTGGTCTTAGTCCGGAAAATACCACAACACACTAAACGCGCTATACGGAACAAGTCCCGCCCTCGGCTTCATCTCGCATCGATACGAAAGGTGCACTCGCTCAAGATCCCGAGGAGCTCTCCACTCGTGCGCCAGAATGAGCGTAAGCGCCGCACCGCATGCTACCAAACTCGGGGTGCCGGGTCTAGTGGCAAGCCGCCTGTGTTCGATCCACCATGCCTAACTAAATCTCCGGATCGGTGTCACCGACATAGGGTGTGAGACTCGGACAAGTGAACTATGTCACTGTACCACCGCACTGAGGCTAAGGAACCGGCCGTGGTAGGCTTACACCGAAGCGGTCCTTGCCCTAACAGTGGCAATCAAGGGCTACTGCGCAACACACGAGAGGACGTGTCGATCGCCGGGACGAGGCAATGCCAAGTCATCATCCCGACCGTTGGGGCATTTAACGATCGCCACCTCACCACCCAAGATTGCGGGGCCTACCGGTTGGGATAGCTAATCCCTCACGGGGTCCAAGGACGGAGAATCGTCTCGAACGCCCTTGCCATAGATGCAAGATACTTTATGCATCGGGCCTGATGATTCTATCTACCTCAATTCTAAACCTTAACAATAATAACGATTCAATCAATGCAATCCAATACGTGCTCATCGGATACAAAGAACCTAGCATGATACTACGAAGCAAGAACAGATATCGAACATGCTAGAATAGAACAACCTAGCATGGGCTAACATGAGAAACAATACAAGAGTTCATGCCACCGAGAATTGAACGAGCACCTAGGCTAAACATGCTAGTAATCATACACAGCATACAAAACAACAATCACAAATATACCGCAGGTCCACACAACCCCTGTAGAAGAAATCCTTACCTTGGTCTAAGACTTCTACACACAAATCCTAAGTCATGAACAATCCCGAGCTAGCGAGCGGGAACCTAGCAAACCAACAATAATCGGCATCTAAAATATCTAAACAACAATAGAATAGCAAGCTCGGCTCGGGGAACTCACGCGCGCGACGACACGAGCTTGGGGTCACGCAAGCCGGCACGGCAAGGACGCCGCTACCGGCACGGCAAGGACGCTGCTACTGCCGCCGCGCGGCACACGCACGGCAGACGGCACGCAGACGCGCAGGCGAAGCGCGCGGGCGGCGCGCGCGCGAAGCGCGCTCGCGGCGGCGGCGCGCGCGAAGGCGCGCGGGCGGCGCGCGCCGGCGTGCGCGCGTGCGACACGAACTGGCGGCGGCTTCGGTAGGGACGCGCGCGCGCGTAACGCGCAGCGCGGGCGGCGCGCGCGGCGCGGCGAGCCTGCAAGCGGACGTCGCGAGGGCGCGCGATGGCGACGCGGCGCGCGCGAGGGCGCGCGATGGGCGACGACGCGGACGCGGGCCGCCGACGCGGGCTGGCGCCGGGCGACTCCTCTGGCGTATCGCGAGCGATCGAGCGATCTGTCTTCTTTGCGAACGGCAAGGTCGGCTGGATGGATCGAATCGGCGTCGGCGGCAGGCTTCGACAGATCATCGCGCGCGACGCGGCAGGGCCGCCGTTGATTTGAAGCCGGGCCGATGCGACGAGCTCGGGTCTTTGGACTTCCCTACCGGGTTTGCACAACACACACACACACAACCCCTTTTTCTTACATTCGCCAAAGAAACACCCAAATGAGAAGATGAAGAAGACGAAGACTTACCCTAATGATGATGATCGAACCCAAGGAGATGCAAGGATGAAGAATCGGCAAGGCTATGGAGATGGAGAGCTTGGGCGGCCAAGAGGTGTTTTGGAGAAGAAGATGGAATAACCTAATTCTATTTCATTTAACCAAATGCACCAAAACTCCAAAATCCAAGGTTAACTAAGATGTGATGCAGAAAAGAGCAACAAGAGCACCTAATGGCTCAATTGGCACACATCTCTACAAGCTTCCCGGAGACCCTGGTTCAAACCATACTGCAAAGACAATTTCCTTTATTTTTACTTTTGCAACAAACCTTGCTCAAACCAAACCTCAAACTCCTCCAAAACCTACAAAAAACCATCCAATAATTTTAGTAATCGGAAAAGACACAAACGACTCTCGACGGCCCGACCAAATTACCAAATTACCCCTAGGGCATACCCGAAGACCGGGAAGAAAACCTGGTCGTTACAGTGCGACGGGTCGGGGCGGTCCAGGCGGCTCGGTGCTCGCTGGCTGCGATCTGGGCAGCCTGGGCTTGCTGCTAGGCGATCTGGGCGGCCTGGGCTTGCTGCTGGGCAGATCTGGGCATGCTGGGCAGCCTGCAACAAACACACACACACACACACAACACACCTCTTTTCACTTGGCCAAAAGCACACCAAACGGATGAGAAGAAGAAGAGGAAGATCGATACCTACCCGGAATGATGATGAACGATCCAAGGGAGCTGCAAGGATGAAGAATCGGCAAGGAGAGCTTGGGAGAAAGCTTGGGCGGCCACAACTCTTTTGGAGAAGAAAACACAACAAACCTAATTTCTATTTCATTTAACCAAATGCACCAAACACCAAAGATCCAAGGTTAACTAAGATGTGATGCAGAAAGAGCAACAAGAGCACCTAATGGCTCAATTGGTACACATCCCCACAAGCTTCCCAGGCGACCCGGGTTCAAACCCCAGCTGCAGCACAATTTCCTTTATTTTTACTTTTGCACCAAACCTTGCTCAAACCAAACCACAAATCCTTCCAAAAACCTACATAAATCCATCCAATAATTTTAGCAACTGGAAAAAGACATAAACGGTCCGACGGCCCGACCAAATTACTAAAATACCCCTAGGGCATACCGAAGACCGGGATGAAAACACGGTCGTTACAATATTCCTCCTTTTTATGACTTTCGTCCTCGAAAGTCCTTAAGACTCAAAACAACACAGATAATCGTGCATTCTCATCCCGTCCTTCCCGCCACGACGCGCCCTCCTCCGAACTCGCACTCCTTCACTAAACTTTTACCAACGGATCTCACTTCTACGCAACGCGTCTTCGACTCAAGACCGAATACTCATAGGCTTCTCCTCGAAGCCCTAAACCCTTAATCACCGCAAGGGCTTAAAGTCCACAATGAGCAATGGGTCCGCACATGCCGCCCCAACATCGATACATAAAAACACTGCACAAATTGTCAACAAACAAACTCAACCCTACAACAAATCGGCAAACAATCGAACCTTCTAGATTCCAAAACTAAACGGCCTACTCTTACTTCACAAGAGACCAACAAACCTCAAACCTTGACTACAAACCTTAACGAGATACAAACGAACAACCAATCAAGCGATCGATCCAAAAAGACAAACTTCTCCAACTAGAACACGACCACAACACTTAAGCAACCATCTTAAGGAGAAATCGCCAAACCAAAGGCAAGGGGCACCATCTCGGTACACCGGACGGCTAACAATACTCACACCACCAAAACTTCACCTACGGCCACCTAAAAATAAATAACAAGGGCCAAGCACGGACTCCACTCGGCCAAGCCAACAAACTAGAACTCCTCATCGGTTGAACGCAAACTTTCCAACGAACACCTACCAAAGAACCGACCAAGGAGAACATCGCCAGCAAGGAACATCCAACATTCCTCTCAAGGAAAACTCGGGAAGCAAGGACTAAACCATCACGCAGCCTATCTCGCTACACAACACCTTGAGGAAAACAAACAACAACGACTTACAACCCATGCCACGGCACCTCTGTGCCAACTCACTCAAACGCGGCTCTCGCTAACGCCAACCGGGAACTCACAACAACTAGGAACAAAGCCCGAGAAGGGCTTGCTCAGTGAGAACTCAACCCAAACTTATAACGAGCAACGCCACCTCCAAGCTACTACTCAACTCTTAAAATCCAACCGCTACTCAAAGGACATCCCCTTTAAGCCTAAGCCTAACTCATCTTCCAACCGTAAGCTCCACTCCCAAAACTTCACAAGGTAAACGGATAACGACAACCTCAAAGCTTACGGATCCTGAGCCACACGAATCCGCAAGACTACCTCATGCAAGCTATCACTCGAGGCCGGCATCCAAGGAGCAACTCAACCACCACAGAGGCTAGAGGGAAAGGAAATCATCACTCCCAAAGGACCAACAACTTGCCCGAACAACTCAACTTTGATCAGCTAGCCTCCGCCCTTGCGGAACAACAACTTTGCTTCCTAACAACACAAAGCAGGGACCCTCACGGCTGGGGTGACCACTGCGCTTACTCGATCAACTACACAACTCGGGAGCTAAGCTAACTCCTACCAAACGGAAAACGACTTCCCAAAGCAAGCAAACTCGGAAGGCGAACATCACACACGCTCGCCGACTTGCTCAAACCCAAGGCAACAACAACCAACTCTCTTGGAAGCAACACCCAAGAGAAAACTCAACCAATCGGACCACCAAACCGAAACAAACAAAGACTTGCTCAATCTGCCGAGGAGGGGTCAACTCCCAAAACTTAATGACTAGGAACAAGACCTCGGGCAAACGCGCCCTCGGCTAGAACCGAACTAGCTCTCGAAACAACAAACGAACCAAATCTTGGCCAAACACTCACAAGAGGCGTAACAACCTTTACTACAAACCTCTAGAACACCATCCAAGAATCCGCTTAATCGGACAAACGACTACTTCCAAGCGACCAACAAACTTTTCCTTCAAGCTAGCGCTTCCACCATTAACTCCAAGACCAAGGGAGTAACGACAACTCTCCAAGGAAACGGCTCATACAAGCGGACAACCAACGAACAGAGAACTCCACATACGCTCACCTGTCTTGCTCCACCAGAGCAACAACATCTAATCTCACGGGGCACAACAAGGGTCCATCTCGGTGAACCTCCAAATGCCAAACGGGGCAACTCAACATCCCGGAAACAGAAAACAACCAACATGGCACAAACCACTCGCCCCACGAGCAAAACTAAACTCTAGCAACTCCAATCCACACCTTGGTCAACACCAAGCACCAACTTGCCACCACACCAAAACCACTCCTGGACTTTACTCCAAACAAACACTAGCTTGCTAGTCTACCAAGATCGCTAGCAACTCCACCGAGGCTACAAACTACACGCCTCCAATGCAGCCAATCAAACTCACTAGGTGGGCTGGATCGAGCTCTGGAGAGGCTCTCCACAACCTAGGGTTCTTCGGCAACCCTCGACACACACACCGCCTAGGCATATACGATCTAACAGAACAACCGCTCAACAAACAACTCCAATTTCCAAGATCCCAACCATGCTGGCCAACTCCAACTCCTTGGGAACCTAGAGGACCCGAAACGATACAGAATGCGTCATCCTCCTACTCAAAGCATCGGCCACAACATAACTTCTACCCAAGGAAGGATCCGAACAACTCTCTTAGCCATGACGATCGAAAAACCACGCGGCTTAGCTACCATCGCTCTTGTTCGGTTTCAAATCAACTCCAACCAACGATCAACAAGAAGATCCGCCAACCAAGCTTAGGCCCAACTTAACAAATCTTGCCTAAGCAACAACTTGATACCACGAGCACGGTATCCTTACCACCTCAACCAAAGCCTTACAACAACCACCTGGAGTCCAACTTCTCAAGGAACTGAGCACGAGATCTCCAAAGAAAACCCTACATGGATCTCAAACTCTCGCCACGGAACGAACCACACAAAACACACTTGTGTGCACAACTCCCAACCTTCCTTTAGAGATCCAAGACTAACAAGCGCTTTTCCACAAAGCAACGATAACTCCCGGCAATGATACAAACAATCCAACGAACACCAAAAGTTCCATCTCCACACGATACTCGAAAGTGAGGCAACCTTGCTCTACCAAAGCATAATCATGCCAAACCAAACTTACTTTGTACCAAGCCTCTACCAAGGGTGCTTACCCCTAAGGCATCCAAAACCTCTCGCAAGGCATCACTCATCTCGCCTCAAAAGCATCCAACTCGCCTCATAAGCATCCACTCATCCGATAAGCATCCAACTCATGGTCCTCACCGGACCAAATTCGCATCTACAATGCTCAACTCTCCTCGATTTAGGCACTCGAAGGTAGTTGACCGCACTACCAACCACAAAGAAAATCTCTTGGCCTTAACACTAGCGCGAGACTCACGCGCACCAACATTTACCAACCGGCAACCTCGCGACTTACTCAACCTCCGTAAACACCGGGAAGAGGCTCCGGCTCCTCTCGAGCATCCTTTCGCTTGTAGTCCATTGACTACCACCGAACTAGCCCTCAGCACGACCTAAGCGGGTGCAATCGCCATAAACAGATCCAAGGCTAAAGGAGTACGTTGAACTCCGAGCGGCATAAAACCATCTGCTATGCCCAAGCCGAACTCAAGCTCAACCGGACTTAGTGCCAAAGTGGCACACCAACCAATGCACCTCAAGTGCTACTACTACCAAATCCACATCCGAGGAAGTGGGGTTAAACAAACAAAGAGGCTCGCAAGGGGCAAAGATGACCCTTCATCCGCCTCAAGCCACTAACACGACAACTTGCCAAACAATCGGGCGATCGTGGAGACTCGCTAGTCCACCTCTCACAAGGGACTTCCACCACCATCCGATGAACCAAATAAAGACACGAGAACGCACACCTCGGCCTCTGAGCAAACAGGGCATCCCACACACGGATACTAAACTCAAACTCGCCAACTACTTTACTACTAGCGGTAGGACTTACTAAAACATCGAGCTCTGCAGGCATCCATTTGCCAACTCGGCGTCTCCATCAACGCCAACAAACTCATCCGAATAAACTCGCTGATCATGCCCTCCCGGAACCTCCGGGGCTACAAGAGCTACCGGAGAAAAATGCTTTGAGACAAACTCACATCACCGGGCTATCTGTGCCGGGACTCCTCACTACTGCGCTACAAATCTGCGCTCGGGTCTCCGCTCTCGATAGCTAAAGACTCGCCATCAAATCTCTCATGGTTGGAGCACACTCTGCTCAAGGAGTCTCACTCGAGGCGCCGCTAGCCTCTACCCCCTCTCTAGGCAACTCAATCTGCCGGGGCCAAATCGCATGCGGGCCTAACAACCACGGACGCGGCCTCAACATCAACACGATCGGTCCAACTCCTCGGTCGGACATGCCAAGCGTCCTGCTCCTGCAGGTGCGATCAACATACTAGCGATCGCACAAAGCACCTCCACCCTCTCACTAGGGGAAAAGCGACAATTGGGCCACAAATGGCCAATGGGAGACTAAGCTCTGCCTCCCCCTGGGGACGACGTCCCAGCCGCATCCGAATCTATCTGGATACCTCAACAAGCCACAACATACATCACACATCATGCGGGAAGTTGGCATGATGGCGCTCTAAACCCAAACCAACAACGAGTCGAACTCGCTTCGTCTCCGCTCCACAACACAAAACAAGGCATACACTAGATGAAAGGTATTGTAAATTCTTAACCCTTTTTCAACAACAAATAGTAAACTTAGGCGTACTGATGACCGCTTGAGTCTTGATGATCATGGAAAAACGACCTACAACGAAAGGTCGATCTACTGTGATCTATGACTCGAGCTCGATACCAATCAGAAGACCCGACCCAAAAGGGGCTCTAAATGGGCCTTTACCCCAATGCATGTATTCAAAATAAAAGACATTATGAAAAATAAGTTTCGGATCCCAAGTAAAAACAAACATTCAACAATCAAAACATACATTTCTAAAAGCATACTCGATCGAGAGATTTATTTAAACCATTTAATCATTCCACAAGTACAAATATCTTGGAATCAGTAAACGTAAGAAAACATCCTAGGGCTCCGTGCCCGTCTACATGCATTCAGGGAAATAACAAAAGTCAAGAGTCAAGATATAATAAAATGGTCGAGAGATGACAAGCAGATTCCATGATCACGGCTCCTCCTTCACCATCCTGTCTCTTTGTGAGTTGGTTACCCGTGTGGAAAACCACAAAATAAGGGTGAGTAACGAATTACTCAAGAAGAATCCCCAACCGGGAATACAATACGATGCACATGGTCATCTAGGTGAGTGTATGCAAGCTATGAATATAAACACGAATAGAGCACATAGCTTAAGTCCACACTTGGACCTCGGATGCCAACTCGGGTCTTAGTCCGAAATAAATCCACCACACAATACGCCCAATACGAGAAACGAGTCCCGGCCTCGGCACTCTCATCGTCGATACGAAAGGTGCACTAGCTCAAGATCCCGAGGAGCTCTCCTGGCCGGCGCCAGAATGAGCGTAAGCGCGCGCTTTGCGTGCTCACTGCAGAACTATAGGGGTGCCGGGTCTAGTGGCAAGTCGCCCATGTCCATCCCACGCCCTAACTAAATCTCTGGATCGGTGTCACCGACATAGGGGTGTGAGACTGGACACGTGAACTATGTCGTCACCAACCACCGCACTTTGAGGCTAAGGAATCGGTCGTGGTAGGCTTACACCGAGAAGCCGTCCTTGCCCTATCGGTGGCAATCAAGGGCTACGGCCGAACACGCCGAGGACGTGTCGATCGCCGGGATGAGGCAATGCCAAGTCATCATCCCGACCGTTGGGGCATTTAACGATCCGCCACCCTCACCCAAGATTGCGGGGCCACCGTTAGGGTTAGCTAAACCCTAACGAGATCGAGGACGGAGTACCATCTCGTGACGTCCCTCGCCGGGGATGCAAGTTACGTTATGCATCCGGCCCGGATGATGCTACCTACCAAACTCTAAACCATAGCAATAATAACAATTCAATCAATGCGCTTCAATACGTGCTCAACAGATACAAGGAACCTAGCATGGTACTACGAAGCAAGAACAGATATGAGCATGCCGAACGGAACAACCTAGCATGGACTAACATGAGAGAACAACATACGAAGTCATGATAGTCGAGAATTCGAACGAGCACCTAAACTATACATGCGATAATCACAAACAAACATACAAACAACAATCACATAGAACATCGCAGGTCCACAAAACTCCTGTAAGAAATCCTTACAGCGCCGGCAACTACACACAAAACCTAAGCCGCGAACGAACCCGAGCTAGCTACCGAGAACCTAACAAAACAATGATAATCATAATCCATAAGCCTAAATATAATAAAATAAACAAGGCTCGGCTCGGAGCAACTCACGCGGCTACCGACACGCGACGGCGGCGCAAAGACGGCTGGTCTTCTTTGCTGGCGCTGACGACGCGCAGAAGAGGGCCGATGGGCGGCGGGACCGTGCTGATCGGGCGTTGACGCGCGGCAGCGAAGCGGCTGGGCGCGCGCGCCTTGCAGCAGCAAGCGGACGAGACGAGCACGCACGCGCGAGCGCGCGGCGCGATCGCGATGCGCGCGCGGCGCGCGCAGCGCGAGCGGCGCGCGCGGCGCGCGACGCGGCGCGCTGGCTGCTGCTCACCGGTGCGCGCGACGGCCGCGACGGGCTGGCGATCCAGGCGGCTGGTGCTCTTCTGCTGCTGCGATCTGGCGACTGGGCTTGCCTAGAGCGATCCGGGCGGCTCGGGCTTCTTCTTTGGCAGATCTGGGCATGCCGGGCGACCGCAACAAACACACACACACACACACAACACACCTCTTTTCACTTGGCCAAAAGCACACCAAACGGATGAGAAGAAGAAGAGGAAGATCGATACCTACCCTAATGATGATGAACGATCCAAGGGAGGCAAAGGATGAAGAATCGGCAAGGAGAGCTTGGGAGAAAGCTTGGGCGGCCACAACTCTTTTGGAGAAGAAAACACAACAAACCTAATGTCTATTTCATTTAACCAAATGCACCAAACACCAAAGATCCAAGGTTAACTAAGATGTGATGCGAGAAAGAGCAACAAGAGCACCTAATGGCTCAATTGGTACACATCCCCACAAGCTTCCCAGCGACCGGGTTCAAACCCCAAATGCAAAGACAATTTCCTTTATTTTTACTTTTGCACCAAACCTTGCTCAAACCAAACCACAAATCCTTCCAAAAACCTACATAAATCCATCCAATAATTTTAGCAACTGGAAAAAGACATAAACGGTCCTGACGGCCCGACCAAATTACTAAAATACCCCTAGGGCATACCTGGAAGACCGGGATGAAAACCTGGGTCGTTACAGCTATCCAAGAATTCCTTGAATACCCTGTCCATCATATCCGTGAAAGCTGCTGGGGCATTGGTCAGCCCGAAGGACATTACTACGAACTCATAATGGCCATACCTTGACCTGAACGCTGTTTTGGTGATGTCAGCATCTCTGATCCTCAACTGATGATAACCAGACCTCAAATCAATCTTCGAAAAGATAGAAGCTCTCTGTAATTGGTCAAACAAGTCGTCGATACAGGGCAACGGGTACTTGTTCTTCACAATAACCTTGTTCAGTTCCCTGTAATCTATGCAGAGTCGTATCGAACCGTCTTTCTTCTTTACAAACAGAACGGGTGCTCTCTACAGGGACACACTAGGACGAATAAAACCAAGGTCCAACAACTCCTGCAACTAAACCTTCAGCTTCTTCAATTCTGCTGGTGCCATCCGGTAAGGAGTCTTTGAGATAGGGAGAGTCCCTGGCTCAAGCTCGATGGTGAAGTCCACCTCTTTCTTAGGTGGTAAACCAGGCAACTCCACTGGAAACACATCTGCAAACACCTGTACAACCGGAACCTGATCCACAGACTGCGGAGAATGGTCTCCCCCAAACAACTTCGCTAGGAAACCTCAAGCTCCTCGAGCTAACAAGCGCTGGGCTTTCACTGCTGAAATCAAAGGTGGGCAAACTCCACTCTAAACACCCCGGAATCTAAAACTCTATTTCTTGGGTGGCTTGAACACGACTTCCTTCTGGCGGCAAATAATTAAAGCATGGTGCTCGGCTAACCAGTCCATCCCGAGAATCACATCAAAACCACTCATAGGCAATACTATGAGTGTAGCAACTAAAGACTCTCCAAATACAAGGATCTGACCATCTCTAATCTTTTCACTAGCAAGCATACTAACTCTCGAAGGAGTTGCAACACACAACTCGAACCCTAGGGGTTCCAGCCCTAATCAGGCTTGACTAGCAAATAAAGCAAAGATAAACGAATGGGTCGAGCCCAAATCAAAAAACACAAAAGCACAATGGTCCAGAACAAGTAAAGTACCTACCACATCTGCATCAGTCTTCTCGGCCTCTTGCCGAGTCGTGGCAAAAATGCGGCCCTACTGTTGAGCCTGTCTAGTAACTGTCTCCCCCCCCCTACGGGCATGCTCTAGCCAAGTGGCCCTCTTTCCAGCACCTGAAGCAGGCTCTGGGTGTTGCTCCACATAGACCATAGTGAGTCTTGCCACAAGTGCGGCAGTACGACGGCTGTCTACCAGCGTTCTGCCGATGGTTCTGGTCTCTCAACTGAAAACGGCCCTTACGGCGCCGCTGACCTCTCTGCTCGTTTGTGTTGAACTGAATCTTGAATTAAACAAGAACTTTAGCATCAACATATCCTTTAGCTTTAGTATTAGCATTTGCATTAGAGTCAGCATAGTGTCTGCATTAGTCTTTATTTATTATGCACAAAACAAACACCCTTCACAATCGATTCGTGTCTTTATTATTTTTTACGTTCAATATGAACCAATCGCTTCAAATTTTCTGTGTAATCGATAAAATTATATACTTAGTACTTGCTGCAATTCCTGACGGCGTATACTTAAGCTTGTAACAGCCCAGGTTTTCATCCCGGTTTTCCAGGTATGTCCTAATGGTATTTTGATAATTTGGTCGGGCCATTAGGGCCGTTTCTGTCTTTTTCAGCTGTTAATATTCTTGGTTGGTCAAATGTAGGGTTTGGTTGCTTTCTGGATGAGTTTGGCTATGGAGAGATGCAAAAAATAAATTTCAGGATTAAAAGTGCTTCAGCTAGGATTCGAGCCCGGGTGGCTAGGGAGTCAGTGGTGTGGTCTTGCAAGTTGGGCCACCGGTTGCTTTTGTTGCTCATTCTGCGGTATGTCTTGGTTTGCCTTGGTTTTCGGGTTTTAGGGAGTTTCATTAAAAGAGAAAAGAAATAGGTTTATTCATCTTTTTCTTCCCAAATCCCCATTGCCGCCCACCATCTTCTCTCAAGCTTCCTTGCTTGCGCCTTCTCCCGAGAGCTCCATAGTTCATCATCCCGGGTAAGCGTTCCTCGATCTCTTCTTCCGTTCTTTTGGTGTTGTTCTTGCTGGCAGAGAGAAGGGTTTGGTATGATTGTAGAGTTTTGGTGTTGTGCAGCCAGCTGAGCAACCAAGCCGAGCAAAGACTGGCCACGAGCAGCGCCCCGCTGTCCCGATCACGGCGATCAGACGTCCCTTTGCGGCGCCCGGGCGATCGCCCAACCTGCAGCGCCCCAGCCTGTCGAGTCGCAGCTCAGCGCCTGATCGTGATCGCCCGCACGCCATCACGCTGTAGCCCAGCCCAACGCGAGCACAGCCCCGATCGCAGCCTGCAACAATGCATCGCCATCTCCCGCGCGCGTAGCCTCTACCGCGCCAAAGCCAATATCCGTCCGCCGCAAGCTTTTTCTTGTCGGCCAAAGACGCCAAAGAATACCCCAAGCGCCCGTGAAGCCTGTCCGTCCGCGCGCCAGCCTCGTGCCGTGTGAGTTGCTCCAGAGTCGAGCCCTGTTTGTGTTTTTATTTAAGGCCTATAGGTTGTGATATTTGTTGTTGTTTATTAGGTTCCCGATAGCTAGCTCGGGTTCGATTGCAGCATAGGACCCTTATGCGTTGTTGCCTTCCCACCCAGGTAAGGATTTCTTACCGGAGTTGTGTGGGCCCTGCGGTATATTCTGTGTAACGACCCGACCCGAAAGGGTTCTAAAATAGGCCGTTATCTCAATGCATGCATTCAAATCTACATAAAATTCGCAAGGGGGTGTTCGGATTCTAAGTAAAAACTAAAACATTAAACATCCATTTAAAAAGTTAACATAATTTCCTGAAACCTGTCCCTGTTTCCAAGCACCTGTTCGAAGACAAATACATTTACAAAACTTACTCTGATCAGAGATTTATTTAAAACATACAAACTATACAACAATCTAGAATCCGGAAATACATTCAGAAAACACCCTAGGGCTCCGTGCCCAACTACATGCATTCAGAGAACATTTAAAACATCAACATAAACATAAGACTCAGAGTTGAACAACGGGTTTCCATGATCACAGCTCCTCCTCCAGCCATCCTGTCTCGCACCATGGTTACTTGTGGAAAAACCACAAAAATAAGGGTGAGTAACGAATTACTCAGTAAGAATCCCCAACCGGGGTACAATACAATATAATCAGTCATCTAGTACTCAAGCATGCAAGCAAACAGCTACCAACACAGATCATAGCTCAACGAGCTCATAAAGAAAGACACGAGTCATCTAAGTCTCTTTCTTCCGCCTAGGGATTGGATACACTTGAACAATCCTCGACATCACCGAGGTATCTCACTACTGGGGAATACACCGATCCCTAGAATGTCCTCAAGGGCCTCCTTGCCCTTGCCACTAATCTG
Source organism: Sicyos edulis (assembly GCA_036507275.1). Classification (NCBI taxonomy): domain Eukaryota; kingdom Viridiplantae; phylum Streptophyta; class Magnoliopsida; order Cucurbitales; family Cucurbitaceae; genus Sicyos; species Sicyos edulis. Next base: position 31,733,769 of record CM071852.1, on the reverse strand, counting down.
ACTTACGGAGAGTACACGTCGCTCTAACGAAAGGAATGGTGTACTCACGACATTAGCCCGGGGGAGCTCTCCGAACCGGCAACTAACGCGTGTGCGCGCACACCGCATGCTCTCTACAACAGGCGTAAATGCGGGGGCCTAAGGGCAAACTACGTGGGCCAGGTACACATGTCTATGACTCGGAAGCGATGTCACCGCGATCACGATGGCGCGAGGCCCTCGGCTCCATCTGCGGCAAAGATGATCCACCGACTGAAGCTAAGAACCGGCCGTAGCGTGCTTTACCGATGGCGGGGTTCCGCTCTAGCAGCTACAAACTAGGCTTATGCCGAAGTGGGTAGCTAACTCCACAACCGACGGGTCGGGGGGGGGGGAAGCAAGATACGTTATGCTGCGCACACTTTACTCCCGATCAGTGGGGACAAAGTACGTTATGTCCGCTCAGCCTCTAGATGATGACAAACCCTACAACTTTATCTAAGAGTACAGAGTAAAATCAATGATTCCTGGCTAGCAAACAATGACCGACATCAATCACATTTACCTAGCATGATACTACGAGCTTTAGCAGGAATCATAAGCATGCTGGCAGAACAAACCTAGCATGACACTAACATGTAAAATCAGGCAAACATGCTAGCAAGAATTCAATCAAACTGCTCTATCTCTAACATGCTCATAACAGTCAATAAACAAGCAAGGCATAATCATGAAAATATCGCAGGGCCCACACAACTCCGGTAAGAAATCCTTACCTAGTCGGAAGGCAACAACACACAATAAAATTAACTGCGATCGAACCCGAGTAACCTATAGCGAGCCAAACAAACACATCAATAATCATAAAATAGCCCTAAATACAATAAAATAAACAGGGCTTGGCTCGGGAGCAACTCACGAGGTGAGCCTGACACGCGAACGAGCCGGCTGCACGAGCTAGGCAGCAACTGGGCGCAGAAGAGCGCAGGGATGGGCGCTAGGCTGCGCGCGGAAGGGAGCTGGGGGAAACTGGGCGCTTGCTCGGCTGGGCGATGGTGCGTGGCGCGGCTCGGCACAGGGGACGGCGCGCGGGCGCGAGCGACACGACGCGTCGGGCTACAAGACGCGCGATCTGGCCGACACGGGCGCGGACGACACGAAGCGGACGGATGCGGCCTTGTCGGCGCGGCTCGCATCAAAGGCGCACCGGGCGACACGGACCAGAGGCGGCGCGAGAGCGCGCGCGGTGGCGACGCTGGGCGATGGCTCGGGCGACTCGGGGCTGGGGATGGCGACGCTGGGCTGGGCGAGGCTCGACCTGGGAAGGGCTGGGGCTCGAGAGCGCGGGCTGGCTGGGCTGCTCGGGCTGGCTGGGCGAGCGGGCTGGCTGGGCTGCTCGGGCTAGCTGAGTTGGGCGACCAAAGGGGCTCGGGCTAGGTGGGGGCTCGGGGAGAGAGAGAGAGAGAGAGAGAGAGAAAAAAAAAATGGATTTTGGGAAAATAAAATAAAAGAAAATGGGAAATAAAAGGAAAATGGGAAAAAAGGGAAAAATGGGATTTTTATCTCATTTTATCCATCCTTATCAACTTAAAACCTTAAAATCCCATTTCTCGGCTTCCTCCTTCGAGACCCGACCGAAGAAATCTTTTCCAATAAATAAAACTCACTTAAATCCAACTCCCAAATCAACAATAAGGGCCCGGGCTGGAATCCCAAAGGAAGCACACAACTAAACATCACTTTGCCAAAGCCCAAACCACAACCGAGCATCGAACCGACTAGCCCAAACACCTCGGGACTCGCAGCCAACAACAAACAAGCCTCGAGAAAGGCAGGAGCTACCTCGAAGCCCTGAAAACCACAAATCCTGCCCGGGGAGCCAAAAGACCAAAATACCCCCAAGGGTCAAAACCGCTCTAATGACCCAACAAACAACCGAATCTTGACCCGAAGGCACCTCGAAAACTGGAATAGGAAACTGGGCTGTTACATTTTGTGA